>JAVRKA010001280.1:0-17442 GCA_034508555.1 Venustoraphidia nigricollis
AATGCCAATCGGCAACTATATCTGAAATGACTATCGGTACCTATTTTAGAAATGCCTATCGGAAACTACATCTGAAATGCCTATCAGCACTTATATTTGAATAGCCTATCGGCAACCATATCGGAAATGCCTTATCGGCACCTATATTTGAAATGCCTATCGGCTTCTATATCTGAAATGCCTATCGGCACCTATTTTTAAAATGCCAATCGGCAACTATATCTGAAATGCCTATCGGCACATATATATCTGAAATGCCTATTGGCACCTATTTTTGAAATGCTTTTCGGAAACTACATCTAAAATGCCTATCTGCTCCTATATTTGAAATGCCTATCGGCAACCATATCTGAAAAGCCTATCGACACCTATATTTGAAATACCTATCGGCTTCTAAATCTGATTTGCCTATCGGCACCTGTTTTTAAAATGCCAATCGGCAACTATATCTGGAATGCCTATCGGCACCTATATCTGAGATGCCTATCGGCATCAATTTTTGAAATGCCTATCGGAAACTACATCTAAAATGCCTATCAGCACCTATATTTGAAATGCCTATCGGCAACCATATCTGAAAAGCCTATCGACACCTATATTTGAAATACCTATCGGTTTCTATATCTGCAATGCCTATCGGCACCTATTTTTAAAATGCCAATCGGCAACTATATCTGAAATGCCTATCGGCACCTATATCTGAAATGCCTATCGGCACCTATTTTTGAAATGCCTATCGGAAACTACATCTGAAATGCCTATCAGCACCAATATTTGAAATGCCTATCGGCAACCATACCTGAAATGCCTATCGACACCAATATTTGAAATACCTATCGGCTTCTATATCTGAAATGCCTATCGGCACCTACTTTTAAAATGCCAATCGGCTACTATATCTGAAATGCCTATCGACACCTATATCTGAAATGCTTATCGGCACCAATTTTTGAAATGCCTATCGGAAACTACATTGAAATGCCTATCAGCACCTATATTTGAAATGCCTATCGGCAACCATATCTGGAATGCCTATCAGCACCTATATTTGAAATGCCTATCGGCTTCTATATCTGAAATGCCTATCGGCACCTATATTTAAAATGCCAATCGGCAACTATATCTGAAATGCCTATCGGCACCTATATCTGAAATGCCTATCGGCACCTATTGTTGAAATGCCTATCGGAAACTACATCTGAAATGCCTATCAGCACTTATATTTGAAATGCCTATCGGCAACCATATCTGAAATGCCTATCGACACCTATATTTGAAATACCTATCGGCTTCTATATCTGAAAATGCCTATCGGCACCTGTTTTTAAATGCCAATCGGCAACTATATCTGAAATGCCTATCGGTACCTATTTTTGAAATGCCTATCGGAAACTACATCTGAAATGCCTATCAGCACTTATATTTGAAATGCCTATCGGCAACCATATCGGGAATGCCTATCGGCACCTATATTTGAAATGCCTATCGGCTTCTATATCTGAAATGCCTATCGGCACCTATATTTGAAATGCCTATCGGCTTCTATATCTGAAATGCCTATCGGCACCTATATTTGAAATGCCTATCGGCTTCTATATCTGAAATGCCTATCGGCACCTATTTTTAAAATGCCAATCGGCAACTATATCTGAAATGCCTATCGGCACCTATATCTGAAATGCCTATCGGCACCTATTCTTGAAATGCCTATCAAAAACTACATCTGAAATGCCTATCAGCACCTATATTTGAAATACCTATCGGCAACTATATCTGATATGCCTATCGGCACCTATATCTGAAATGCCTATCGGCACCTATTTTTGAAATGCCAATCGGCAACTATATCTGAAATGACTATCGGTACCTATTTTTGAAATGCCTATCGGAAACTACATCTGAAATGCCTATCAGCACTTATATTTGAATAGCCTATCGGCAACCATATCGGAAATGCCTATCGGCACCTATATTTGAAATGCCTATCGGCTTCTATATCTGAAATGCCTATCGGCACCTATTTTTAAAATGCCAATCGGCAACTATATCTGAAATGCCTATCGGCACATATATATCTGAAATGCCTATTGGCACCTATTTTTGAAATGCTTTTCGGAAACTACATCTAAAATGCCTATCTGCTCCTATATTTGAAATGCCTATCGGCAACCATATCTGAAAAGCCTATCGACACCTATATTTGAAATACCTATCGGCTTCTAAATCTGATTTGCCTATCGGCACCTGTTTTTAAAATGCCAATCGGCAACTATATCTGGAATGCCTATCGGCACCTATATCTGAGATGCCTATCGGCATCAATTTTTGAAATGCCTATCGGAAACTACATCTAAAATGCCTATCAGCACCTATATTTGAAATGCCTATCGGCAACCATATCTGAAAAGCCTATCGACACCTATATTTGAAATACCTATCGGTTTCTATATCTGCAATGCCTATCGGCACCTATTTTTAAAATGCCAATCGGCAACTATATCTGAAATGCCTATCGGCACCTATATCTGAAATGCCTATCGGCACCTATTTTTGAAATGCCTATCGGAAACTACATCTGAAATGCCTATCAGCACCAATATTTGAAATGCCTATCGGCAACCATACCTGAAATGCCTATCGACACCAATATTTGAAATACCTATCGGCTTCTATATCTGAAATGCCTATCGGCACCTACTTTTAAAATGCCAATCGGCTACTATATCTGAAATGCCTATCGACACCTATATCTGAAATGCTTATCGGCACCAATTTTTGAAATGCCTATCGGAAACTACATTGAAATGCCTATCAGCACCTATATTTGAAATGCCTATCGGCAACCATATCTGGAATGCCTATCAGCACCTATATTTGAAATGCCTATCGGCTTCTATATCTGAAATGCCTATCGGCACCTATATTTAAAATGCCAATCGGCAACTATATCTGAAATGCCTATCGGCACCTATATCTGAAATGCCTATCGGCACCTATTGTTGAAATGCCTATCGGAAACTACATCTGAAATGCCTATCAGCACTTATATTTGAAATGCCTATCGGCAACCATATCTGAAATGCCTATCGACACCTATATTTGAAATACCTATCGGCTTCTATATCTGAAATGCCTATCGGCACCTGTTTTTAAATGCCAATCGGCAACTATATCTGAAATGCCTATCGGTACCTATTTTTGAAATGCCTATCGGAAACTACATCTGAAATGCCTATCAGCACTTATATTTGAATAGCCTATCGGCAACCATATCGGGAATGCCTATCGGCACCTATATTTGAAATGCCTATCGGCTTCTATATCTGAAATGCCTATCGGCTCCTATTTTTAAAATGCCAATCGGCAACTATATCTGAAATGCCTATCGGCACCTATATCTGAAATGCCTATTGGCATCTATTTTTGAAATGCCTTTCGGAAACTACATCTGAAATGCCTATCTGCTCCTATATTTGAAATGCCTATCGGCAACCATATCTGAAATGCCTATCGACACCTATATTTGAAATACCTATCGGCTTCTATATCTGAAATGCCTATCGGCACCTGTTTTTAAATGCCAATCGGCAACTATATCTGAAATGCCTATCGGCACCTATATCTGAAATGCCTATCGGCATCAATTTTTGAAATGCCTATCGGAAACTACATCTAAAATGCCTATCAGCACCTATATTTGAAATGCCTATCGGCAACCATATCTGGAATGCCTATCGGCACCTATATTTAAAATGCCTATCGGCTTCTCTATCTGAAATGCCTATCGACACTTATTTTTAAAATGCTAATTGGCAACTATATCTGAAATGCCTATCGGCACCTATATCTGAAATGCCCATCGGCACCTATTTTTGAAATGCCTATCGGAAACTACATCTGAAATGCCTATCAGCACCTATATTTAAAATGCCTATCGGCACCTATATTTGAAATGCCTATCGGCTTCTATATCTGAAATGCCTATCGGCACCTATTATTAAAATGCCAATCGGCAACTATATCTGAAATGCCTATCGGCACCTATATCTGAAATGCCTATCGGCACCTATTGTTGAAATGCCTATCGGAAACTACATCTGAAATGCCTATCAGCACTTATATTTGAAATGCCTATCGGCAACCATATCTGAAATGCCTATCGACACCTATATTTGAAATGCCTATCGGCTTCTATATCTAAAATGCCTATCGGCACCTATTTTTAAAATGCCAATCGGTAACTATATCTGAAATGCCTATCGGCACCTATATCTGAAATGCCTATCGGCACCTATATCTGAAATGCCTATCGGCACCAATTTTTGAAATGCCTATCGGAAACTACATCTGGAATGCCTATCAGCACCTATATTTGAAATGCCTATCGGCAACCATATCTGGAATGCCTATCGGCACCTATATTTGAAATGCCTATCGGCTTATATATCTGGAATGCCTATCGACAACTATTTTTAAAATGCCAATCGCCAACTATATCTGAAATGCCTATCGGCACCTATATCTGAAATGCCTTTCGGCACCAATTTTAGAAAAGCCTATCGGAAACTACATCTAAAATGCCTATCAGCACCAATATTTGAAATGCCTATCGGCAACCATATCTGAAATGCCTATCGACACCTATATTTGAAATGCCTATCGGCTTCTATATCTAAAATGCCTATCGGCACCTATTTTTAAAATGCCAATCGGTAACTATATCTGAAATGCCTATCGGCACCTATATCTGAAATGCCTATCGGCACCAATTTTTGAAATGCCTATCGGAAACTACATCTGGAATGCCTATCAGCACCTATAGTTGAAATGCCTATCGGCAACCATATCTGGAATGCCTATCGGCACCTATATTTGAAATGCCTGTCGGCTTCTATATCTGAAATGCCTATCGACACTTATTTTTAAAATGCCAATCGCCAACTATATCTGAAATGCCTATCGGCACCTATATCTGAAATGCCTATCGGCACCAATTTTTGAAATGCCTATCGGAAACTACATCTGAAATGCCTATCAGCAGCTATATTTAAATGCCTATCGGCAACCATTACTGAAGTGCCTATCGACACCTATATTTGAAATACCTATCGGCTTCTATATCTGAAATGCGTATCGGCACCTATTTTTAAAATGCCAATCGGCAACTATATCTGAAATGCCTATCGGCACCTATATCTGAAATGCCTATCGGCACCAATTTTTGAAATGCCTATCGGAAACTACATCTGAAATGCCTATCAGCACCTATATTTGAAATGCCTATCGGCAACCATATCTGGAATGCTTATCGGCACCTATATTTGAAATGCCTATCGGCTTCTATATCTGAAATGCCTATCGGCACCTATTTTTAAAATGCCAATCGGCAACTATATCTGAAATGCCTATCGGCACCTATATTTGAAATGCCTATCGGCACCTATTTTTGAAATGCCTATCGGAAACTACATCTGAAATGCCTATCAGCACCTATATTTGAAATGCCTATCGGCAACCACATCTGGAATGCCTATCAGCACCTATATTTGAAATGCCTATCGGCTTCTATATCTGAAATGCCTATCGGCACCTATTTTTAAAATGCCAATCGGCTACTATATCTGAAATGCCTATCGGCACCTATATCTGAAATGCCTATCGGCACCTATTTTTGAAATGCTTGTCGGAAACTACATCTGAAATGCCTATCAGCACCTATATTTGAAATGCCTATCGGCAACCATATCTGGAAGGCCTATCGGCACCTATATTTGAAATGCCTATCGGCTTCTATATCTGAAATGCCTATCGGCACCTATTTTTAAAATGCCAATCGGCAACTATATCTGAAATGCCTATCGGCACCTATATCTGAAATGCCTATCGGCACCTATTTTTTAAATGCCTATCGGAAACTACATCTGAAATGCCTATCAGCACTAATATTTGAAATTCCTATCGGCAACCATATCTGAAATGCCTATCGACACCTATATTTGAAATACCTATCGGCTTCTATATCTAAAATGCCTATCGGCACCTATTTTTAAAATGCCAATCGGCAACAATATCTGAAATGCCTATCGGCACCTATATCTGAAATGCCTATCGGCACCAATTTTAGAAATGCCTATCGGAAACTACATCTGAAATGCCTATCAGCACCTATATTTGAAATACCTATCGGCCACCATATCTGGAATGCCTATCGGCACCTATATTTGAAATGCCTATCGGCTTCTATATCTGAAATGCCTATCGGCATCTATTTTTAAAATGCCAATCGGCAACTATATCTGAAATGCCTATCGGCACCTATATCTGAAATGCCTATCGGCACCTATTTTTGAAATGCCTATCGGAAACTACATCTGAAATGCCTATCAGCACCTATATTTGAAATGCCTATCGGCAACCATATCTGGAATGCCTATCAGGACCTATATTTGAAATGCCTATCGGCTTCAATATCTGAAATGCCTATTGGCACCTATTTTTAAAATGCCAATCGGCAACTATATCTGAAGTGCTTATCGGCACCTATATCTGAAATGCCTATCGGCACCTATTTTTGAAATGCCTATCGGCTTTTATATCTGAAATGCCTATCGACACCTATTTTTAAAATGCCAATCGCCAACTATATCTGAAATGCCTATCGACACCTATTTTTGAAATACCTATCGGCTTCTATATCTGAAATGCCTATCGGCACCTATTTTTAAAATGCCAATCGGCAACTATATCTGAAATGCCTATCGGCACCAATTTTTGAAATGCCTATCGGAAACTACATCTGGAATGCCTATCAGCACCTATATTTGAAATGCCTATCGGCAACCATATCTGGAATGCCTATCGGCACCTATATTTGAAATGCCTATCGGCTTCTATATCTGAAATGCCTATCGGCACCTATTTTTAAAATGCCAATCGGTAACTATATCTGAAATGCCTATCAGCACCTATATCTGAAATGCCTATCGGCACCAATTTTTGAGATGCCTATCGGAAACTACATCTGGAATGCCTATCAGATCCTATATTTGAAATGCCTATCGGCAACCATATCTGGAATGCCTATCGGCACCTATATTTGAAATGCCTATCGGCTTCTATATCTGAAATGCCTATCGACACCTATTTTTAAAATGCCAATCGGCAACTATATCTGAAATGCCTATCGGCACCTATTTTTGAAATGCCAATCGGAAACTACATCTGAAATGCCTATCAGCACCTATATTTGAAATTCCTATCGGCAACCATATCTGGGATGCCTATCGGCACCTATATTTGAAATGCCTATCGGCTTCTATATCTGAAATGCCTATCGGCACCTATTTTTAAAATGCCAATCGGCAACTATATCTGAAATGCCTATCGGCACCTATATCTGAAATGCCTATCGGCACCTATTCTTGAAATGCCTATCAAAAACTACATCTGAAATGCCTATCAGCACCTATATTTGAAATACCTATCGGCAACTATATCTGATATGCCTATCGGCACCTATATCTGAAATGCCTATCGGCACCTATTTTTGAAATGCCAATCGGCAACTATATCTGAAATGACTATCGGTACCTATTTTTGAAATGCCTATGGGAAACTACATCTGAAATGCCTATCAGCACTTATATTTGAATAGCCTATCGGCAACCATATCGGGAATGCCTATCGGCACCTATATTTGAAATGCCTATCGGCTTCTATATCTGAAATGCCTATCGGCACCTATTTTTAAAATGCCAATCGGCAACTATATCTGAAATGCCTATCGGCACATATATATCTGAAATGCCTATTGGCACCTATTTTTGAAATGCCTTTCGGAAACTACATCTGAAATGCCTATCTGCTCCTATATTTGAAATGCCTATCGGCAACCATATCTGAAATGCCAATCGACACCTATATTTGAAATACCTATCGGCTTCTATATTTGAAATGCTTATCGGCACCTGTTTTTAAAATGCCAATCGGCAACTATATCTGAAATGCCTATCGGCACCTATATCTGAAATGCCTATCGGCATCAATTTTTGAAATGCCTATCGGAAACTACATCTAAAATGCCTATCAGCACCTATATTTGAAATGCCTATCGGCAACCATATCTGGAATGCCTATCGGCACCTATATTTAAAATGCCTATCGGCTTCTCTATCTGAAATGCCTATCGACACTTATTTTTAAAATGCTAATTGGTAACTATATCTGAAATGCCTATCGGCACCTATATCTGAAATGCCCATCGGCACCTATTTTTGAAATGCCTATCGGAAACTACATCTGAAATGCCTATCAGCACCTATATTTAAAATGCCTATCGGCAACCATATCTGGAATGCCTATCGGCACCTATATTTGAAATGCCTATCGGCTTCTATATCTGAAATGCCTAACGGCACCTATTATTAAAATGCCAATCGGCAACTATATCTGAAATGCCTATCGGCACCTATATCTGAAATGCCTACCGGCACCTATTGTTGAAATGCCTATCGGAAACTACATCTGAAATGCCTATCAGCACTTATATTTGAAATGCCTATCGGCAACCATATCTGAAATGCCTATCGGCACCTATATTTAAAATGCCTATCGGCTTCTCTATCTGAAATGCTTAAAGACACTTATTTTTAAAATGCCAATTGGCAACTATATCTGAAATGCCTATCGGCACCTATATCTGAAATGCCCATCGGCACCTATTTTTGAAATGCCTATCGGAAACTACATCTGAAATGCCTATCAGCACCTATATTTAAAATGCGTATCGGCAACCATATCTGAAATGCCTATCGACACCTATATTTGAAATACCTATCGGCTTCTATATCTGAAATGCCTATCGGCACCTGTTTTTAAAATGCCAATCGGCAACTATATCTGAAATGCCTATCGGCACCTATATCTGAAATGCCTATCGGCATCAATTTTTGAAATGCCTATCGGAAACTACATCTAAAATGCCTATCAGCACCTATATTTGAAATGCCTGTCAACAACCATATCTGGAATGCCTATCGGCACCTATATTTGAAATGCCTATCGGCTTCTATATCTGAAATGCCTATCGGCACCTATTTTTAAAATGCCAATCGGCAACTATATCTGAAATGCCTATCGGCACCTATATCTGAAATACCTATCGGCACCTATTTTTGAAATGCCTATCGGAAACTACATCTGAAATTCCTATCAGCACCTATATTTGAAATGCCTATCGGCGACCATATCTGAAATGCCTATCGACACCTATATTTGAAATACCTATCGGCTTCTATATCTGAAATGCCTATCGGCACCTATTTTTAAAATGCCAATCGGTAACTATATCTGAAATGCCTATCGGCACCTATATCTGAAATGCCTATCGGCACCAATTTTTGAGATGCCTATCGGAAACTACATCTGGAATGCCTATCAGATCCTATATTTGAAATGCCTATCGGCAACCATATCTGGAATGCCTATCGGCACCTATATTTGAAATGCCTATCGGCTTCTATATCTGAAATGCCTATCGACACCTATTTTTAAATGCCAATCGGCAACTATATCTGAAATGCCTATCGGCACCTATTTTTGAAATGCCAATCGGAAACTACATCTGAAATGCCTATCAGCACCTATATTTGAAATTCCTATCGGCAACCATATCTGGGATGCCTATCGGCACCTATATTTGAAATGCCAATCGGCTTTTATATCTGAAATGCCTATCGGCACCTATTTTTGAAATGCCTATCGGAAACTACATCTGAAATGCCTATCAGCACCAATATTTGAAATGCCTATCGGCAACAATACCTGAAATGCCAATCGACACCAATATTTGAAATACCTATCGGCTTCTATATCTGAAATGCCTAGCGGCACCTATTTTTAAAATGCCAATCGGCAACTATATCTGAAATGCCTATCGGCACCTATATTTAAAATGCCAATCGGCAACTATATCTGAAATGCCTATCGGCACCTATATCTGAAATGCCTATCGGCACCTATTCTTGAAATGCCTGTCAAAAACTACATCTGAAATGCCTATCAGCACCTATATTTGAAATACCTATCGGCAACTGTATCTGATATGCCTATCGGCACCTATATCTGAAATGCCTATCGGCACCTATTTTTGAAATGCCAATTGGCAACTATATCTGAAATGCCTATCGGTACCTATTTTTGAAATGCCTATCGGAAACTACATCTGAAATGCCTATCAGCACTTATATTTGAATAGCCTATCGGCAACCATATCGGGAATGCCTATCGGCACCTATATTTGAAATGCCTATCGGCTTCTATATCTGAAATGCCTATCGGCACCTATTTTTAAAATGCCAATCGGCAACTATATCTGAAATGCCTATCGGCACCTATATCTGAAATGCCTATTGGCACCTATTTTTGAAATGCCTTTCGGAAACTACATCTGAAATGCCTATCTGCTCCTATATTTGAAATGCCTATCGGCAACCATATCTGAAATGCCTATCGACACCTATATTTGAAAAACCTATCGGCTTCTATATTTGAAATGCCTATCGGCACCTGTTTTTAAAATGCCAATCGGCAACTATATCTGAAATGCCTATCGGCACCTATATCTGAAATGCCTATCGGCATCAATTTTTGAAATGCCTATCGGAAACTACATCTAAAATGCCTATCAGCACCTATATTTGAAATGCCTATTTTAACGCGGTAGCGGGCTTCCGAGCGGCAAGAAGCCTTGGCTCTAATGGGTTCGGATTTTTAGGATGGGGGGGCTAGAGAAGATGTTTCCACCAAAGCAAATACTCATGTCCTTAGCAATAATCTATATTTACATGAGTTAAAAATAAAATCTACTTACACATCATAGCGAACAGGGAACCGTACACACACACGCATCCAAAACGATCACCACTTAATACCCGATCCCGACTGCCCAGCGCGCGACACCGCGCGTTGTTTTTGCTCCATACCTCACCACAGATATAGGGTGAGCCACTTTGTTACATGGCACCCCTCCAAAGAAAAACTGTCTTGACTACCCGTCAAGGCGGCTTTTCAAGAGAATTACCATACAAAAGAATTTTACCCTGTGTGTATACGGCCCCTCCTTCTTTTACTCAGTAAACAAAATCACTTACATATAACATAACATTGGTTGGGATGTCAATTCTCTGGGTCAGTGCCGGAAACTCGGTAATCCCGTAACGGAGTAGGCAACTGCACCTAGCCGCAAGGCGTCCCCCGCGGGTAGGTGAGCATCCGCTCCCCGAAATTAAGCTCCACTCATCTCAAACACAAGGCGTCCCCCATACTTGAGACGGTGATTTGACATCGACCAGAGAATTAACATAGAAATTAACAAGTATATCACCAAAACAACAGACTATGGTCTTTTAATATGAATAAGGTTCCTTTCGTTTTACACAATTTAGATTTGGGGGCACATAGACACGGACACAAGGGGGTTCGGCAACAACAGTTTGTTTTAGTTTTTGGTGTATTTCACCTCACAGCTCTCGTATGAGCACCATCATTTCCCGCACTCGGACCTTTTGTTTCGAATGGTGGATCGTGATGGGTTCTGACTACCTTGCATAGAGCGGCGATTAGCTCAGCACGCAACTATGCTGCCTCGAACGCTGAGGCGTCGACATCCATCTCGTGACCCGGCAGGTCTAGCTATTATGGCGTCGTCAGCTGCAGGTCGGTCGCTCGGCTCGAGTGTCTTTATTGTCTGACACCGAGTTGTCCCAGCTACGATCACCCCCCGCGTCCGGACTTGGCCGTCTCCAAAATCGTCCATTGTTCACATAAAACATAAAAATACATAACGTCAGTTGTAATTCGACCAATCAATCATACAATTACTCATTACTAATATAGGATAGCTACTAATTCTCTTATTGTAAAATTCTAACATTGTTTCGCGTTTCCCTCTCACATTCTACAATTTAACATTAATTCTAACTTAAGATATATATATACTAGTGTTATCAATATTTTAGGTCGACCCGGTACAAGCTAGTTTTTTAGAAATTTTTCTTAAGGTACACTTTGATTTACAACAATATTTACGTCCGGGTATAATCCCGATATTCTCTCCACACTACTTGTGACATTTTCTTGCTCTATGCCTATCACATTCTCTAATTGACCTCCCCTTTTTGTCCCGTGTTCACCCCCTGACCTTTCATTTCTCTGAAAGTCTCGACGCTGATGCTTGTGCAAAACCCAACTCGTTAGTGTGTTCCAAAAACTCGCGATTAATGTCAACCCGAACCCTGTTACTTCGTAAATGGCAATCCCATTAATTACGACCCCCACTGTATATTTTATTATACGGAATATAAAGTAAATTCCCAAAAACCCCGATACGGCCAGTCCTATGTCCGTAAACCATCCCCAAACTTGTCGAAAAGTCGACTGAGCCAGTTGTTTCAATTCGTCTACACTAAAAAGTTTTACTGCATTCAACCCCTGTTGCTCGGTTGTTAAACCTACTACTCGTCTCGTAAAAATATTGGTTACGGCCTGTCTCTCCTGCTCAAACATCATTAAATTTTGAACATTTTGCACCTCCTCCTGGGTATACAGACCTCCCTTCCCCAATTTCTGAATGGGCTGAAATTTCAGTTCGGGCTCTTCGCTTACCTGAAGCGTCTTAGGTGTGACACTTAGTACCGGATTCGGGTTAAATCCGATCCATTTTCCTTCCACTAAATACAAAGGGGCTGCCACGGGCGAACACTCCACCTGCTCTGCATACGTCTGTAAAATATGGGTGACCGGCGCCATGAACAGCGACTCATCATCCACCGTGACCGGTAGTTCATTATAGCATGACTTTACGCGTCTCACTTGAGCTATTTTTGGGACACATTCTAAAATATATAGGACCTCCCCTAAGACCCTCCCCTTATATCCCAATTTAGACTGCATTAGTAGACTAACGGCGTCGGACGTGAGCGGTGCCAGCAACAGACGGTTTTTAAGGATTTCCCGGTGTAGAAGGCATCGCCTATAAACCGTTTCAATATATAACGTATGTAGGTCGCGCTTATATGCCTGTTCTACATACATAAATTTTGAGTTAATATAAGCCAGTAAATTCACGTCTTTAGTCGACTTAGGTCCATTTCTGTTGAATTTATAACCGTAAAATTTCCTTTCTACCACTAACAATCTAGGGTGTTCCGTAACCCACACTTCTTGCGCGCACATGGACGTTTTCTCTAGTAAGCTAAGCGCGAAAACATGGTTTTCCTGTTCGACGACTACATAGGTATCCCCTTTTGTAACGCTGTCAAATTTTGCCGAAATTAAATTACCTTTCCCGTCGAACAGAACCTCCACGCCGTCGTTCGTGCAATTGTCAGTGAATTCACGGTCCCACACCGTTTCCCCAATTTCATTATCTACACAATATCCCGGTGTATACGGGCACGTCACGCCCCCCGCCAAACTGATTTGGTTGGATTCTAGTTTTACTGTAGCTATGTAGTCCTTTACACTAATTTTGATATTGGCTTGGACAACGACCTTTTCGTACGTCACACCCTTTAATGAATAAACTCCCCCTGAGCAACCCCCATCATAATCTATGTTACCTGCGAGGACGGCCGAGACGCTAGTCGTTGAGTTTGCACGGACGTCGTCGACAAAGATTCCGTACACCCCAGCGTACGAATGCTGCCGGTGGATGTCTAGGCATTGTTGGGCGCCGACCTGGTGGACATGGCTTTGGAGCCCGTTTGGGACAGCAGCGAGATGGCTGAACATACCGCAACGCTGGATCATCAGTAGTATTTCGACTAGACATGTGTACACGTGCGCCTCGCCAAACTGTCGACGTTGTAGAACCTGGATCTCAACTCTCTCGCTGGTATACCCGTTCTCTGGGTCTGGACATGGGGCGACATCCCGGATGGAGATCGCCGTTATATTAGCTGCGTTATCCCGGCAGTCATATGTGATTAAACAGGCTGCGGTAACCACTAGTAACATGAAAATTAGTGTACGAGAATCTAAAACAAAATAGAAATTGAATAAAATTACTCTTATATTTACGGTTTAAATTTCACTTAATTAATAAATAGCGAGTCAATGTTAGTCCAATGACGTAATATCCTTATATGGGTTTGTCTAACACCCACGGGTGGTCAGACACTCTGACGCGTGCTCTAGTGCGATGGGGCGGTACGTTTTGGTCGTCCCTTGCCCCTTCAGGTAGGTCGCCTTCGACCTCGGGCTCGTTAATCGCTTCCTCGGTGACCTCGTTCTCTGAACGTATAGAATTGTTAATGTCTGGTTCGTCGTCGCTGGACTCGCTCGCGAGCACCGGAGACGGTCTCCAAGCTCGCCAGGTACGATCTGGAGTCCCAGTGCTTGCGTCGGTATCCTCTGTGGTAACCTCATCCAGCGGGCGATACCCCGTTTGTAACTCTTCGTCGGACGATTGGTTGTCCTCCGGGTCGCGGTCCTCTGGTATTATTTCGACCTCCATTCGGTCGTATGGTGGGTGGTTTCCACCTGTATTTATTACTGGTTCTGCCTCTGGGTTGCCCTGTAACTCATTTACATCGTTAACATATACTGCTATTTCGATTTTTGTATTCTGGAACTCTTCCACAATGATTTTATAGACATCCTCCCACTGGAGTTTGTCCAACCCTGTCCCGATTTTTGGGATCGCTAATTTTGTGATCTGTTGCCCCCCCATTAGTTCCCTCAAACTCTGTATAGATCGGCGAACTGCCCATAGTGTCGGCTTATTATGACTGCGTCTCTTAGTGACTAAATAGTATACGAACCTTCCCCTGACATCTAAGTATGCCACGCCCCCGGTCTTAACCCGGTATGATCTTAGTTCGCGAACCCGACCAAATCGTTTACGAAACTCGACTGCGATACCCCGTCCCATTTTAAAATCTTCAGCGACACAGTGCGCGAGAGCGAAAGTTTCTGGTGCCGTGAACAAATCGCCTCGTATTTCATAAATCTTAAATTCGTCCCCAATTTCGTCATTTAGGGGCTCTTCCCGTGGTCCCTGATAAGGTTTTAGTTTATTCGCATGTACGACTAAGGTTTTTCGTCCATTAATTTTGGATATTTTAAATGTTACGGGCCCTTTTTCTTCAATAATCCTATACGGGCCCACCCAAGGCTTAGTTAACTTCCTAGATACCCCCAGCTTGGCCGCGCTGTCATAATACCATACTCGATCGCCCAGAGCGAAGCTAACCGGCTTCGTTTTTTTATTAAAAGTTTTATTGCGCTGGTCCCTAGTTTGTTCTAATTTTTGTTCAACTTTAAGAAAACTTTGATGCAACCGCTCCATGACCTCAGTGGCATAATTGTCCGCATAATTATATCTAAGTGGCTGTGGTTTGACTATATCCTCGTAGGGTAGTTCCATGTCCCGCCCATGAATTAAAAAGAACGGACTTTCCCCGGTGGAATTATGTATTGCGTTACGGTAGGCCATGGCTACATAGGGTAGCCATTGATCCCAGTCCTGTTGTGATTTCTCAATAAAGTGTGACAGAATGTCTTTAATAGTGCGGTGTGACCGTTCTATACCCCCGTTGCCCTCCGGATGATAGGGGGTAGTTTGAATGTGCTCTACCCCTAGTTGCCTATAAATTTCTTTCATCATTTTAGATAGAAAATTTTTCCCCTGATCTGTGATCAATTGCCTCGGCACCCCGTGACGAGTAATAAAGTGTGTGACAAAGAACTTCGCGACAGTGTTGGCCGTTTGATCAGGCATGGCTATGATTTCCATATATTTGGAAAAGTGATCCTGAATGGTCAGAATGTACTTATTTCCCGTATAAGTAGTCACAAGTGGTCCGACAACGTCCATCGCTACACGCTCGAATGGCCCGTGTAGAGCAGGGAATGTCTGCAGGGGCGCGGCTTTTTTGTGTGGGGAGGTTTTGCGCTCTTGACAAGAGGTGCATTTCAGACAGTAATTTTTCACATCTTGGTTGAGGGTTGGCCAAAAATATTTTCTTCGGATTAACTTTGCAGTTTTTTCATAACCCTGGTGACCTATGTAGGGTAGGTCATGATAATGGTAAATAATTTTTTTAGTCAAGCCCCCCGGTATAACTAACTTGTCATGTCGTTCGTCATTTAGGGCGGGTTTGTATAAAATTCCCTCCTCATCTATATAGTAATTCGAGTAGCTCGGATCGTTCTTAACCGCTTCAAAGATAGGTAATAAATTTTCGTCCCGTATTTGTTCTTGTTTAATGAGTTCCCTATCAAAAACCGGTTCATATGGTACGGTAGCAGGTGTAACCGCGCTAATCGGTAATCGCGACAACGCGTCCGCATTCCCGTGTTTACGCCCGGGTCTATGTTGGATTTCCATGTCGTAATCCGCCAGTGTCAGTGACCACCTGGCCAACCGCGAGTTCGGGTCTTTAATATTCAGTAACCAACGTAATGATCGATGGTCAGTAATGAGCTTAAACCGCCTCCCATATAGATAGCACCGGAATTGTTTAATACCCCAGATTACCCCTAAACATTCCCGGTCGGTGACCGAATAATTCTTTTCCGCCCGGTTTAGTTGCCTACTGGCGTATGCTATAGGACGTTCGTGACCTTCGTACTCCTGGCTAAGAATAGCGCCGATAGCGGTTCCGGACGCGTCGGTCGCTAAGATAAAGGGTTTGGTGAAGTCCGGATAGGCCAACACCGGCTGGTCGCATAGAGCCGATCGCAATGTGTCGAATGCGGTTTGTGCTTCCCTTGTCCACTGAAATTCAGCGTTTTTCTTTGTTAACGTCGTTAAAGCCTGCGCTGACTGTGCAAATTTCGGGATGAATCTACGATAGAACCCAACTAAGCCCAGGAACGCCCTTATGTCTTTGACAGTTTTCGGTACCGGATAATCTAAGATGGTCTGAATTTTTGATGGGTCTGGTCGTACTCCCCCCTCCTGTATAATATGACCAAGATACTTCGTTTCAGTTTTAAGAAATGTGCACTTACTGGGTTTTAATTTCAAATTCGCGGTCCGCACCCTTTGGAAAACTTCTTTCAGCCTCTCCAAATGTTCGTCGATTCCCCCCGAACTGAACACGATCACATCATCTAGATACACTAAGCATTTTGTACCAACAATCCCCATTAAAGCAGTGTTCATAAACCTCTGAAATGTACTTGGGGCGTTTACTAACCCGAATGGCATACGTAAACATTCGTAATGCTCCCCTAGCGTGGTGAAAGCGGTTTTCTCCCTATCAGATTCGTCAACCTCTATCTGCCAGTACCCGGAAGCTAGGTCGAGAGTACTGAATAAGGTTGCAGCTCCTAGTTGATCTATTGTCTCCTGCATATTTGGTAAGGGGTAATAGTCACGCTTAGTTACTTCATTTAAACCCCGGTAGTCAATACATACGCGGATTTTTGCAACCC
>JAVRKA010001281.1:0-17411 GCA_034508555.1 Venustoraphidia nigricollis
GTTAAGTTTTTATACTGTGTAAATTCTGTGGCTTGGTCGCAAAAGTGCCTAACTACAAAAACGTAGTTTTAAGGTAATTGGAGTTGAAGTTATTTTTTTCAAACTATTGTAAATCAGCGAAATTCTGTCCAAAATGTCTGATAATTGTAATACTGCTTTTTTAGCGCATATTTTTTGATTTTTTGTAAAAAAAAATAAAATTCTTAAAAAATCCAGAAGTTTTTGTCACATAGGCCCCAGAAAATGTATATGGTGTTACATAGGCCTATGCAATAGGGCACTAAAACTAGCATATAGGCCCCAAATAATGTACTTTGGCCCTTTCTTTAAATGTAGTTGCACTTAAGCCCTTTTATAAGAGGTACTTTGTATAAAAAGTAAGCGATTTTCACCTACCCTTTTTTAGATATTTGAAAATTAATAATAGTATATGATAAAATATTATTAAATAAGACAATACCGCTTAGAAAACACATATTGAGAAATTCATGGTTGTAGTTAAAATGTAAAACACTTCTACAAAAATATTGGTTTTATTCGAATAAGAATTAAAAATACAAAAATAAACAATAGTATTTATTGTAACACGAAAACCGTGCAGATGAAAATAAAATTCTTAGGACATCGTGATGACAAAATAAGTATAATTAATCTATAATTTCCAATATTAATTCTGTAGGACAAACATCGTCGTCATTTTTTGATTCATCACTCTTCAAATTTGAATAAAATAATCTGCTTTTTGGATGTATAAATGGTAATAAGCTTAAGATATCTTCCAGTTTTTTTCTTTTTGTTTCGATTCCATAACCAATGTGACACTTAGGTCTTCTTACAAAATGTACAAATCTATTTAAAAAAGGCCTATGTTAACATAGGCCACCGACAATTACCGTCACATTTTACTAAGTCGCAGTTAGCACTTTCTTGATATAAAATTATTATTACGAAAAGGGCCTAAGAGTAAATAGGCCCAATATTTAAGGGCTTATATGTCACTTAGGTTGTTTTTAAATATAGAAAAAAATTTATAATAACACTTAGGCCCCAATATGAAGGGCCTAAAGTGAATATAAGCCTTTATTTCATTGATGTAGTCTCAGTTAGGATCTTTTTACATTTTTTATCTCGGTAAGCGTTAAAGATAATGAGATAGAACCTTTTTCATTGAAAAGAGCATGTCGACATTAGTAAGATAGGACCAATAAATCAAAAATGAAAAAAATGCACTTAGGCCCTTTTTCGATCAAGCCACAGAATTGTACTTGGTTATTTACGTATATTTAGGTTTTGATGAATCATGAATGTGTTCCTAGTTTCAGTTAAGTCAAGTCCGTCGTCATTCATACGTGATTCTTTATTTTGTTCAATTAAAACGTTCTCTAATAATAATAATAATAAAGTAATATTACTATTTTACGTTTCTTTATAACAAAACTACGTTAACTATATCAGTTTCAAGTTACTGAAACAGTAACTGTTCGGGTGCTTGCAACCATTTGAAAATACATTTTTGCAAGGACTATCAGGGCGCTAAATGCTCCCGGTCAATTTGTAATTTAGTTCATGTCACGAAAGGAGAGGAACTAATATATCTACAAACAGAAAAGTGTACGTGTGTATGACCTATCATATGAACAAAACTTGTCCGCACAATAATTGTTCAAAATTACATTATTGCGCACAGTTAAACAAAATTAAGTGTCCAGTGTGTCTGGAAGAGATACCTCATTCCAAACTTCGCTCGGGTGTTTGTTGGAACCGACAGTGACTGTCGATAGAATTTCACTGTGCTGTCCTGTTTGCCGAACAGAAGGCGATATAATAGAACAATTATAAAAGTAAGTGTTTAACATAATATATGTACGTTATAGAACTACAGTACACTTTTAATTTACTGTTTTGTTTTCTTTTTCAGCCGTCGTTACTCTTGCTCGTTGAAAAGGCCATACTTTCATTACATAAAACAAATACAAAATGTATTACCTACATGGTTCAATTTTGAGACCATAATCCATATTATATGTGCAAAGAAAAAGACGTGCGCATAGAAAATGGAAATATTTGTATCGTTAAATACCGTGGCGGTACACGAACAAGTGACGAAATAAACATGATTGATCCCGAAAAGAAAAAAAATGTCAACAAACATACGTCAGAATCATCTAATAATGCCGACGATTCAAATGCAAAACTTGACAATATATTTATTTCGAATGACGATGGGACAGACATTTATATTAACGATTCGCTTCCTAACATATCGTATGGTGTCGACGAAAACGAGTCTATCAACTGCAATACCGAAGTATACGCCAATGTCACCGAAAACAGATCGGACAGATTACAAGACACGAGCGCACTTGATTTACCGGATGATAAAAACCCTTCCGCTTCGAGTGACAGCGATTCACTGGATTTGGGTAAATTCTCAAAACCTTTTCTAAATAAACGAAACACGGTTCTATATTCTACAACTGCGAATTTTTATTGTTTTTAGAATTACATTTCAGGTCCCAAATTACTAGGATGTGGTCTACTCCGAAAAAAAAAATACTTCTTCCTGCTATTAAATGTGAAACAGTTGTAAAATCGACTACTGACTTACGAAAACGAACAGCAGATCGTGTTGACGATGAATAGGAGTTACCGGTCGATGAAAACGTTTCGGCTTCCAGTGACTCAGAACTGGGTAAATTTTCAAAAGCTTTTCTAAACAAACGAAACAAACCGATTTAATATTTTTGTATCTGTTTGATTTTCATATCTTATTGTTCACTGAAATTTTCTATTGTTTTTAGAACTAGATCTCAAACCGCAAATTATTAGAACTTGGAGTGCTCCAGAGAAATTTGCGGCGAGAAAATACTTGTCTGGTTATATTCGAAATCGAAAAATCCTCCCTTTAAATGAATGCGAAATGATTGTCAAATCTGATAATAACTTACAAAAATGAACTGCAATGCAGCTTCGTTTATGGATAAATAATGAAATCAACAAACACAAATCGAAAGGTACGTACAGTATGCTTTTCATTGTAAACACTTGTTCGTGGACCCTGTGCTCATTCCCATCGGAACGTGAAACCTTCTTACCTTTTCATTGAGCATTTGGTCCTCGGTAAATTAAGTTTTGGCTGCAGTGAAACTATGCTAAATGAAATCTCACTAAGTTAAAAACTACCATAACTTTTTATAATATTATAACTTTTAAATAGTATATTCTTAATATTTTTTCTCTCCAGATAAGACTCGCAACACATGGTCTACACCAGAAAGGACAGTTGCGCGAAAACTTTTTGATACTGAGATAGCTACAGGAAAGGTTCCGAATTCGCAGAAATGCTTCGACACGATAACAAAGCATAGTGAATTGAAAAAACGAACTGTCGCTCATGTAAAATCCTGGGTACAAGCCGAATCGAAACGACAGAGAAAATCAGCAGTATCTCATCAGCAAAATTAATAGTCGATGCCGAGTTCAGTGTCTCGGCCGAGTACTCGTATGTAAATAAACCGTAAGCCTTGTTTACTCGTGTAAACAAGGCTTACGGTTTATTTACATATTTCGTCAACAATTGCATGTACAATATTTTAATACGTGTTTTTTTTAAATATGTTAAGACTGAAATAAGAAATACCTATTTTTGTTTTATCATTTCGTTAATAAATTTGTTTATTTCTGTTATCAAATATTAGATTTCGTTGTTAATTAGTCATAATACGCATTCCGCAATGTAGATGCTACGTCCAAATAAATAATAAATAAAAATGTATGAAAAAATTAAAGATATATTCTGTTGTCTAGTTTTTTATTAAAAAAAGCAAATATATCAATTTTACATTAAAACAAACAGAGTAATTTACAGAATCGTTGTTGGTTTCGGGCCCTATATTTGCAGACATTGTTGAACATCCATTGTTGGATAGTACTTGAATAACCTGTGAATATGAGAACATAATTTTAATACAATACTCTCAATTATCACTGATCTATTAATACTTATTACTAAGATCGTTTCGAGTTAATTTTTTCGATGAAATTATTCGAATGGAAAGGTATTTCCATCGATATGAAAATTTTCCAATGTCAATAGATGAAAATGTTTTGCATCGTCAGTACGGACGTTTTAACGCTTGTCGACGAATCTCATGTAAATCTAATATTCGACATGGGTTTGATATGTTGTTAGAGTGAAAAGATTCAGTTTACATGATATCGGTAGCCTTGGCGATAATTTGACAAAGTAACTAGTACCGTTTAAAAAGAATTGACATAACAACGCTTTGATTATCTGGAAATAAACACTTATAAAAATAAATATTTACCTTTATTTAATGTTGTTCAAATGTTCCTTGTATATAAAAAGATCAAATTTGCGGGCAGTTTCTATAAGATGTATTACGTTCATAAACGTATCAGAATAT
Organism: Venustoraphidia nigricollis; assembly: GCA_034508555.1. Lineage (NCBI taxonomy): Eukaryota > Metazoa > Arthropoda > Insecta > Raphidioptera > Raphidiidae > Venustoraphidia > Venustoraphidia nigricollis. The sequence continues at coordinate 4,428 of JAVRKA010001281.1, forward strand.
TCAAATGTATATTTGAGTTGTCGCGTAATTTTCGTCTTTCTACGTTAATAAATGACTGAAAATAATTAAATTTATTTTTTGTGTAAATTATATTAATAATTCACTTTTTTATAGAATTATATGAATTTTACTTACATTTATTCTTGACTACTTACTTCCCTTTTCTTTATGTGTGAAACCTAACCATACTTCATTTAGAAATTTTTACGGTTTTTGACAGTAAAAAATATTATTTTATTATGAAATACCCCATACTCCAATAGATTCCTGCAAAGGTTGCATACTTTTTGTCATAAAAAACCGCTGAAATAATACTCGCAGTGACCTCTCATTTCACAAAATGGTTCTATGTAGTTTTAATTTTTATCAATAGACGTCTCAGGGTGAAGCTCCCAAAGTTGACAATCAAACGATTTTGTTCATTGGGTGCCGCTCCCTTAAGACGGCAAAAGAGCCCAAACGATATATTAAATGATTATCCGAGCTCCCAAACTGTATGCCACACATACTTATATATATATATATATATATATATATATACATATATATATAAACATTTTCAAAAATAGTGCCAAAGTGTTTAGGAGGCTATGAAACGTCGTGAAATTTTGGTCCGACCCCTAGGTCCCGCCATCCGACCAACGCCAATAGTGTATGTTGCCATATGGCAAATACACTAATAAACTAATTTTATTATACACCTAAATTGACTTCTCCTATACCTACGTGTAACTGCATGTCTTACTGGAGTAATAAAAACTATTATTATATTCAAAATTCTTTATCAATAAATTACTGACCGATTTTATGGTTTAATTTTTGCGACGCCGAACTGTTAAATGGAAATTTCAGTTTATGATTTATATTTTTGTCAAAATCTTTGGCATTAAACTTTTAACTTTTCAAAATCACCTGGAAGTTTACAAGATTAGTGCTTTATTGGTTACCTATACGATTTTCTTTTGTTTGCACGCCTGACTTTCTTTAAACAGGTAATTAACTTTTTGACAAGATGTAACGCTTCGCCATAAAAATCTTTGGCATTAAACTTTTAACTTTTCAAAATCACCTGGAAGTTTACAAGATTAGTGCTTTATTGGTTACCTATACGATTTTCTTTTGTTTGCACATCTGACTTTCTTTCAACAGATAATTAACTTTTTGACAAGACGTAACGCTTCGTTATAAGCCTAAACATTTGGTAATTTTATAATAACAAAGTTGTAGAAATGTTTATATTTTTATGCCGACAAATGTGTATTTCAGTTAGACTTCGCTTAACGCTGCTCCGCTTAATGCTGTTCCAGTATTACGCGGAGTTTGAAAAAAGTTTAGTCACTATAACGTAAATTATGAATCAGTTTACACAAAATGATTCAAATGTTGATAGAAGTTCAAAGACAAGACATAGTGTCATTGATGCAATATCTTGCTAAACGAAACAGAAAAAGGCAATCGACATTAGTTGACTTCTTTACAAAAAATAAAATATGTCAAATCGATGGTCTTATTCCATAAGTAGCTATCTACAAAAATGTGGCTATGTGATGTTAGACATTTATGGATTTAAAAACTGATTTTATTTTGTAGATAGATACTTTTTGAATCTTTAATTGTGGCGCCATCTGTCAAATAATGCTTAAAACTACATTTGGAACCAAAAGAAAACGATACTTTTAGTGACATTGCGTAGAAAGCTCAAAATTGTCAAAATTGAACATTTTGCTGTTAGCCACATTTGGAACCAAAACATCGAAATAAGGAACCTTCCTCATCACAAACACAACTTCTTACTCGAACTTTTATTTGATTTTCATAAATGTTTTATGAACAAAAATCGATATTAGCAATAAATGATTAATGTGATAAAAAAGTATTTAACAATAAATGGTACAAAATTAAACAAAAAAAAAAAACTAACAAATTTTCTTATTCTCGGTTCTGTTTCACTTATGATAAATAAAATAATCTTTGTGACGCTACTGTTGTTTAATTATTAAGTACAGAAACATGACTTTTCAACGTTCTCTTGTTTGCTTTTTGGGTATTGCTCAATTTTCTGATAATTTTCGTTCAAACAAAGACAATTGTATAACTTGTAGCCCAGATAATTTTTCGTCTACATTTTTAGTCAGGGTTTGTCCAAAATTTTTGTTTGTAAATGTTTTTATCTGCAAAATAAACTGCAAAAGTCATAACTTTAAAATCTTAATCTGAAATTTACACAAGCGAATAATTTCTGAAACTAAATATTTGAAATACAAAACCCAAAGCGTTTGAGAAAACCTGCAATGCTTTTACGACGTTTGCATGACTCCTTTTTTACAAGCCCCCGGGTTATAATTCAAGAACTGGTAAACGTATAAATTGGATTTGAAATTTATTATTGAACAATAAGTTGAAATTATAAATTGGTATCCAAATAACCTCTAGTGTTGGTAGTTTTGAAAACCAAATATCAAATCAAAAATATAAATCAAGGCGATCGGTCAAAAATGAAGTTTGGAAAATTTTCAAGTTTTTATTGTGACACCTAGAGCGCAAACGTGACGTGCTGTAAAGAAATATTGACGAATATCATGTTTTTTGTTTCATTTTTTAGGACAAAATATATGATTTTTGAACTGTTCAAGCAGCAAGTCACATTTTGGATATCTTAATGCTTAATAATAACAGCTAGTAAAAACGTTACTAAAATGAATCACTTTAAAATTTCCCGAGAGCTTATTTTCTCTAACTTTGTCTAGACGCTGATGACCTTGGTTGTTGAGCGTCTATAATCTCTTATCTCTCTCTCTCTCTCTCTCTGTCCTCTTTTTTCTGGCCTATAAGTCAGACATATCTACGTGAAAATTATCAAAACCTCGACTTAAGCCGCTGATTCCAAATATGGCCGATCCATAAACAAATCCAAGTCGATTATCATAATCTGTTTATAACACAAAAAAAAACAAATCATAAATCATATTTTATTTTGTTGAAATACAGTAACAAAATGCTTTATCTGCATGCGCTATTGAAGATACATAATCTGTACTGGTTGTATTATAAAATACATTATTTATAATAGGTACATATTTTTTGTATAATCAGCTTTGTATCAGCCATTTTATTATGTTTACCATGTTATAAATACATCCTAACAAGAATACCTATTCATTTTAGCTAAATTACGTTCAAATTGAATTAAATTACAGCGTTCATCATAATGGATAAAACGAGGGGATGGAATATCAAAACTACCCTTTGTAAATAGGGGAACGGTCACAGAGTTACATTGTAAACGCTCGATGGCCGATCGCTATCTCTGCTGGTGTTTTAAAATCACCGAGTTATATTATACTGCAAGTACTTTAAATAAATACAACACTTTGTAATTAAATAATTAATCTTCAAAGTTCAATTCCAGATATATTTTACAATAGAAATCAGGATCTCGCGCAAAATTTCGCCGTAATAATTTGTCGCTGGAGTCTATTTTTTCCAAAATTTGTAACCTTTTTTTTTCAATTGAACCGAGACCTTGTGTCAAATTTCCAACCGCCATTTGATCTTCTAATTGGACTGGGTCTTATGAATCAAGTTCTTCAATGTTTTCAAAAATCGCGTAAGTCGGGGTATTTCTGTACCCGCAAACTTGCAGTTGTCTTAAAAATTTTTTGTGTTAGTATTTATGGCGCATTCATTACAAACCCTCAACTTCCAGATTCTAATCCAAAAACTGTTAGAAATATCAATTAGATTTTCAATTTATTATTTCTTACTAATAAATTTAGAATATGTATTGGTGCTAGGCCCATATAATCATAGCTGTTGGTGACCTTAAAAAAATTGTGTTAGTACTAATAAAGGTTGTCTTTATGAAGTATAAATTAAAGGGAAAACAGTAGCTTATTTTGGTTAAATTTTTATTGGGGGTCCATTTAAGTTACTAGCTTTTGCAGACGTCTGCAAAAATTTATGTAGACAATTTACAACTACTTTTGTCTAGACGGCTAGAGTAATATTTGGAGCAAATATCCCCAAATCCGATTTGGCGCCAGCTATGGCACGTCTATATATAAAACCCAGTACAGGTAAAAACGCTGTTAGTTTTGTGAATCGTATTTTACCTTGGTTAAATTTTTATTGGGGGTCCATTTAAGTTACTAGCTTTTGAGACGTCTGAAAAAATTTATGTAGACAATTTACAACTCCTTTTGCCTAGACGGCTAGAGTAATATTTGGAGCAAATATCCCCAAATCCGATTTGGCGACAGCTATGGCACGTCTATATGTAAAACCCAGTACAGGTAAAAACGCTGTTAGTTTTGTAAATCGTATTTTACCTTGGTTTCATTTTTATTGGGGTCCATTTAAGTCACTAGCTTTTGAGACGTCTGCAAAAATTTATGTAGACAATTTACAACTACTTTTGCTAGACGGCTAGAGTAATATTTGGAGCAAATATCCCCAAATCCGATTTGGCGCCAGCTATGGCACGTCTATATATAAAACCCAGTACAGGTAAAAACGCTGTTAGTTTTGTAAATCGTATTTTACCTTGGTTTCATTTTTATTGGGGTCCATTTAAGTCACTAGCTTTTGAGACGTCTGAAAAAATTTATGTAGACAATTTACAACTCCTTTTGTCTAGACGGCTAGACTAATGTTTGGAGCAAATATCTCCAAATCCGAATTAGCGCCAACTACGACACGTCTGTATATAAAACCCGGTGCAGGTCACAAACGCTGTTAGTTTTGTGAATCGCTCTTGTAGTGTGCGGATCGTGTTTTACATTGTCAAATGACACGTATAGAGAGATTGTAGGGGTTGGTAAAGTGTATTTAAGTGAGTCGATAGAGTGGAGATAAGGCTCCGCCTTTTTAGCTGTGTGGAACGGCCTCTTTGTCACGCAGAGTCATTCGGTGAAATCGCCTGCCTTTCTGTTCGCGGTGAATAGTACGCCGAAACCAGTCTGTGGGAATACATGTACGCTTGAACCCGATACTGGCGCTGCTGTCGAACCCAAACAATTGAACAACTCCATCGTTTTGTTTCACTTTGCGTTCGTTTGTTTTTTTTTATTTGTTTTTGTTTTATATAACATGCACACGTGTAAAAAAAAAAACAATATCGCTGTTTCATCGATCGCGTTCTTTTGTTACCGTAAAATGATGTGTCGTTTTATGTGAATTGTGGCAACAAATATAATTTAAGAATTTAAATCGAATAATTTATAAAATTAGTGTCGCGCGACTTATTGAAAAAAATATTAAAATGTCTGTGGAAACGAAAATGGCGGATTCTTCGCCGAAATTGTCGCGAACGAGTTCTGCATCGCCTTCAACTGTACCGTCAGCCAAACACAGAATATCGTTCAGTGTGGACTCGTTGTTGGGAACTTGCAAGAGCTCCAAACGCGAAACGAGTTACATCACCCCAACGGCACTCGGCCAAGACTACGTCGACAAAAGGTACGCGGCCGCGAACCTGCTGTTGGAGGAGAGACTGAAAGAAAACAAAAACGAAACGAACGAACTTTTTAATACAATAACAAAAGAACGTTTCGGTGGCGATTCGATAATCGAGTCGCAGTCGTTACTTAGCGAAAGGTTACGATGCGGTAGTAGTGGCAGTTTTAATGAGAATCGGTCGTCGATCGATACGAACGAAGATCGATACTGCAATCAGACTGAAACGTGCGATACAAACTCGGTCGATAGTCATTTGTCTAAGACAGAACAATTGAATGTAGACAATAGTGATGCTGAATATGTTAATAGTGATGATGAACAGTGTCAAATTGACGTGGAAAGCGATAGACAGAGTAATTGTAGTCCGTTAGAATTAAACACTGGCCATGTCCGGAGCGGAGTCAATGTTGTTATTCCCCAACCGTTGCATGCACCGATGCCAAGAATGTTTGGAGCGCCCGTTCATAACCCGTGGCCGTTTTCGGGAATGGCCTGGATGCCGAATTTTAGACCTCCGTCGCCGCAAAGTAAGTTTCCACACAAAAATTGTATCTAGTTTATTAAGGTAGTTGTCGTGGTTAAGGCACACCGTCAGAAAATTCTTAATTTTTGTATACTTATTAAGGACATGATAATACAATTACCCTGAAAATTTGAAGTCGATCGACCGTATATAATGCGAGATAAATTCAATTAAAAATTGGATAATTAACATTGATTGTATACGAACTCTGTAGTTCTGAACCAGTTTCTTTATTTATAAAAAAAGAAATAACTGTCAGAAACTTTCCAAAAACTGACAGTCTTTCAATGCATTTGTTATGAGTTTAAAAAAATAAGAAACATTTTTGACCGTCTAATTATTTATAAATAACGGTTTAAAGTTCAACAATTTATAGAAAAGTATACATGCATATGAATACTGTATGGGTTACGTTTCCACGGGCACAGTCTTGCGTACAAATTATGGATTACTTAGATACAAGCTAGTATACTTTTGTGACCTATAACTTTTTGACAATATTGTACCACGACAACTACCTTAAATATTTATTCGCACTAAGGCAAATCCAGCATAGATGCAATGTGAAATACGGAATCATGTTTTGGGGATGAAGTACATCTGATCTGCATAGAGTATTTTTAATGCAAAAGAAAGCCACAAGAATTATCTATAATCTGGGTTTCCGTGATAGCTGCAAAAATTATTTCAAGACAAATCTAATTCTTAATGTTTCATCATTATCTATCACTCGCTATGTCACTTGCAGAAATATATTAGCATATAATATCTCAAATTAATAAAGGTTTTTTTTCTGATTGATCTATGCATAAACATTATACAAGGAGTACGAACTCTATATAAAAAGCTTCCGAAAATTATGATTATACGTTCGAAATTTAATTGTAAAAAAGCATACAGCTAGTTGTTTTTAGCAATTATAAAAAAATAATAATTTCTCACTGTTGGCACTATAACAATACTGATTATAAAGTTGGCAACAACGACTCGAATATCAATTTAACATATGTTACACAAGAAATGCATTGCTTGTTTTTGCCGCTCCGTTCTTGTCGAACTATTTTCTCGCAACGCTTATATGACTTGACGCCAAGCTTATCGCAAATAGCCTATTCGAGCGCACTTATTGATTTGCCTCGCATAATAAAGACTAAAGTGATTTCCTTTCATTTCTATAATTATTTATTGCTTTTGTTTCTTGAAAAATTAATAATTTCAACCTGGAAAATTAATTTAAATAACGCACATATGCTTGCAAACGTATACAGCGGTATAGAGTAGTGGTGAGAGCTCTAGGCTTACATTTAGGAGTACCGGGTTCGAATCCCGACGGAGGCAGATCTGTGACTAGGACTTTTTTCGACTGTCTATCGCCGAGAAACGGTAATTCCTGTACCGGCCATCTTGTTGAAGCTTTTACGGTCGGCGTTGTTCTAAACTTCATGGTTTTCGGCTTTTTGAAGGTCGAAGTTGATTGATATTTCTTCTTGACATTTCGTCTACAACTGCGGTAGACATTATTAAAGGCGGTGTGGCGGCCAGCAAAATGGCTTCCTTGACGGCTCACAGCTAAGTGTGTCGAAGACTAAGAAATATTTTCTGCTCGGTCGTAGTTCGTGTTTCTTGCTACGACCGAGCAGAAAACTACGGTTAGACATCAGTCATCGACACATCTGAGAACTGGGCAGTTGTAGACAAAACGTCAGGTAGAAGTACCACGGCCTACAAGCCCGGAAACCAAAAAGATTTGAAACATAATTTGTTCAAAGATGGAGCAGTTTGGGAGTATTGATTCTTGTAAGAATTGGTCTCAGTTGAGGAGGAATGTTTTTGAACCATAAAATTCAAAGTTCGTTGAAGTCTGTATAATATCGATAGCTAAAATCTTTTTAATTAAAAGATTTGTGAATCAAAAAAAATGTGTAATAAATAAATATTTACAATATATAATACGAAATGCAAGGCTTGACCATTGTCATGCATTGTTTTTGAATACATAATTAAAAGCGCTTTATTACTGCTTACTGCCAGTTATAGTTCGTTTAATCGAAAATAAAATATTTTTTGCAAAATTGTGCAGCACTATAATAGACCGATATTTTTCCAATAAATTAATGTTGGTTATATTTAATTACATTGCTTTTAAATGAAGTAATAAAAATTTGATATAATAAACCGATCTATTTTTTATGATCAGTAATTTTATTTTGCAAAATAATTGAAATTAATTTAAACTGTGGCGAAACAATTTGGAGAAATCTCGCTAGCGATTTTAGATTAAGATAAACAATGTTGACAGCAATAGTAGTGCAACCTTCGGTTCCACCGTTTTATGATCTTGCTTTGCGAGGCTGCGTTCCACCAGATTTTCCGTCGATATGTTGCATAATTGCTCTCCACGAAAAGTACATTTATTTTAACGCGATAATATATAGCCTATGTTCCTCCGAAGGTCCATTATAAATATTGGAGAAGAATTTTTTGAAATCGGATGAGTAGTTTCAGAGATTACCTCCTACATCCAAACTTACAAATAATATTAGTATAGATTTTATGTAATAAAAAACATGTCAATTTAGAATCATTATTTATTAAAATTATGTAATAAAATATAATTTATTGCAATATGTCCTATATCATTTCTTATACGACTTTTATTGTAAATATTATTAACAATTAACAGTCAACGTCAAAAAGTGGCAAATAAAATTATATTTGAATAATTTAGACCTTTTTAATGCCGACGATTTTGAACTTGAACTTACAATTATATATACGACGGTACAATTATTTTGTTCTAAGTATGTAGGCTTTCACGGTTTGCGTAGTCTCAAATCTTTTTCCGGTCTTATAGGCTGTGGTCTATTTGTATTTCTACCTGACTTTTTGTTTATAACTGCGATATTAAAGAAGATTTGTTTTATCATACTAATATTATAAAGAGGAAAGATTTGTATTTTTGTATGTTTGTAATGAATAAACTCAAAAACTACTGTGCCGTTTTAAAAAAATTCTTTCACCATTAGAAAGCTACATTTACCCTGAGTAACATAGGCTATATTTATTGCTAGAAAATATTAGGGATCCTTACTAAAACTTTAGTAACGTAACCCAAGGTGTAAAAAAATGCCATAAAACATCTTTCGACGCATGCGCTGTGGAAACTATTGCTGATAGAACAAAAGTATGTTCTACAATATTAAAGAACATATCAATAACTACAAAAAACTTCGCGATACTATATGTCCAACTATTATCGTTATGTCACAATAACCACTTTTTACATTTTAATAATCTATATAGATAAAAGACGATGTATATGTAATCTATGGACTCCAAACGGGTAGACCATTTTTGATGAAATTTTCAGACAATCTTTAGATTAGCCCAGCGGGTGATCTTCTGAAGTTTGGTAGCGATTGGATAAACAGAATTTTTTAAATTTCTTTTTGGAAAATAAGATTTTTGTTCGATTTTTGAACATTCACAAATAAAAGCGATTAAATTCATGCAAATTCAATACACGTTGTGAATTTAATGATAATGATTCTCATCTTTTATATCCTATATATTACATTTACAGCCGGGCGAAGCCGGACTGGGCCGCTAGTATAAATATATATTTGAGATGGAATCTTAAGATAAATGCTTATTTGGAATTTTAAAAACAATTCCTTATAATAATAATAAACCTTGATCAGTTTAATTTGGTGATAGTTAAGATATAAAAAAAATCTTAATATATAAATACTTATTATCAATTTATCGTTTAATTATTTCGTTACTGAATTCCGAATAATTTAAGAACGAGAATTGTACAGTCGACTGTCGCTAAAACGTCGTTTTAGGGACCTATAACTACTTTTATCGTAGCGAAAAAGTAGTAGAGAATAATAAAATTTCTAGCTAGTCAGAATATTTGTACCAAAACGAAAAATATTTTTACGTGACCAAGTTGGTATTTTAATACCTTAATTTTTTTCAATTCGTTAAAATATTTCTTACTGAATAGTTTACTTCTTAGAAGTTTATTAAAAAATAGCTGACTTTGGTTCCATCCAGTTAATTAACGTTGGTGACATAGTTTTATTTTGTTTATCAGCATTTTTAGATCTCTGATTTTACAACTATAACAAATATTTTCTGATATTTCTTTGTTTACATGATTTTTATATCTAATTAACATTTTTAATGACTGTTTAAAAAATTCGTCGTTAACTCAATACATATTAAAAAATGTTTTTGAAGTGAAACTTCTTTAGCGACGTATCTGTTTGAAATTGTAACGTTAAAGGGGAAATGATTCAACGGCGAGGAAATATGAGAAAAATCTTGGTAACGCATCAATGAAATAAGTTCATAACTCTAAAGAAGCTTCACTTCCTCCGTGAGTTTATGTGGATGAGGCTCAAAGTAATATTTCTTTAGCGTGATTAAAAACTAATTTTTAATGTACATCCAAATAATTTATTGAAGTAAAATCTTCAAACAGTGTAAGAATAATACTTACAAAAAATTAACCTCAAATATTTGAAAACACTTTAAAAATTTTGGCTTGGTTTTTACTTTTTATCGCTGGATGATACTTAAAACGACTATTGGTTGTAATCAAAGGTTATAGTCGTGTAGTATATTATATAGTTTCCAGGCAACAGAAAGCGAATTGATTTCGTCCATCTATCATTTCAGTCTGAGTCACTTATGGCTAACTTCATACTGTCGAATTTTCGTTAACACAGCAAACTTCATACTGTCGAATTTTCGTTAGCGCGAAGAACTTCACACTGTCGAATTTTCGTTAGCGCGGAGAACTTCATACTATCGAATTTTCGCGTGAAAAGAAGTATGATTACAAAAATAGTTTTACTGTGTTTAGAGGCGTTGTTAATTATTTTTTACGTTTTTTTCAAGTGATCTTTAATTTCCTAATTGAACTAATTAAAATTACTATAATTGTGCATTAATATAAGAACTTGCTGCAACATTTAATTATTCTGCTGGCATTCTTGACATAACGTTCCGATCGAAAGAGGAAGAAATAAGATTTTAAGATTATGGAAACCCGTCTGTAGAACGAAAGTGCGTTAAGTCCATATTAAAACTATTCGAAACAAGAAATGAGTTAGCCTAAGTTTATAATCGCACTATCTAGCTACTTAAAGCACGGTTTTTAATCGTTTGATCACCTAGTTTACAACTTTGATAGTCAGTTGTTAAATTTTCAAAAAACAGAAAATAGCGTTTTTAGTTATTTACTAACTGTTTAAATGATTCTAAATTTACATTCGTACTTCTCGGGCTTTTGTTATATTTATAATAATGAAGAATTTACCATTGAGGCGTCCAGTTGTACAACTGCCTAGTATAATACGCGCCACGGTTTTAAAAGGTTCTGAAGTTAGATGCAAACGGTGGCTTGCGCAGGTACAGTCGCTTAAAAAACTACAAACTCGCGCTATATTATTATTTTTAATTTTTCTTTAATCTAAAGGTCTAATTCCTTGCATAAAGTCATCCAATTTTTTTTGTGCTTGTCTATGCAAAACTGTATTAGGCATCTTGACCAATTAACAATCAAAGAAACAACTTAACAATAGCGTACTGGACTGTACTTTATAGCAGGAAAGCGACAAGTGACACGACAACCAGCGATAACCAATCACCGACGAGCGTACGTTCTGTGCCGGTAACTGGGAGGTGGTGGGAGTCTTCCTTTCCCACAAAACAACCAGGATGGCTTCGAAATATGCATTTGCGACGCTGTTGGTGACTAACTTCAAAACCTTTTAGAACCGTGGCGAGTATTATACTTAGTTAACGAGTAAATAGCGGCAAGAAGACGCCATTACAAACCAAGGAGTATTGCGTAAGGTTTATATACTTGCATTATTGTTGTCTTCCTGTTACACAATGGCGTTTTAATTAAATATAATTTATAATTAATTATCTTTTAAAATGGCTAATTAATAATAATACGAATTAGGAACAAGTAATGCTTGGAAACGCGTATTACAAGTTTTAACGGCACATACAAGACATGTGTACAATTATTTATAGGGTGACACATAAGACGGTTACAGTATTTCCATAGCAATCTATTGTTTTCTATAAATCGTAAATATTGAATCGGTCGTCATTTGTTTAATATAAATAAAATCATTCTTCTTGCGACCGACAATGTAACAATGTGTGCAACGTTGTGTAAATCGAGCTTTACGCGTCCAACAACAAGCTTTGTCCGTTTTAGTGCAGCTTTTAAGTCGTTAAAACAACAGAACGGACAGACAAGACAAGTGCACTGAACGTACAGACTGTTCTAAAATTTTATTCGAGATGACATTACATTTTCCGAAATCTATATCTATACCTACATATAAAATCGATGGACTCCAAAACGGCTGGACCGATTTTGATGAAATTTGCAGGCAATCCTCAGATTACCCAGCGGACGATCCTGTGAATTTTGCTAACGATCGAATCAACAGAATTTTGGTTTTTTGGCAATTTTGATTTTTCTTCGATTTTTGAACATTCACAATAAAAAGCGATTGAATTTTCGCAAATTCAATATACGTTGAGAATTTTATGATAACAATTCTCACCTTTTATACTCTATATATTACAATTAGACCCGGGCGAAGCCGGACTGGGCCGCTAGTTATAAATATAACAAAAGTCCGGGATCCGAATTGAACTTTTTAAAATCATTTTAACAGTTAGTAAATTATATAAAATAAAAGAATAGTTACTTCTGACCACAACAGATTTATTCAGTGGATGTACATTTCGAGAGCTAAGCTCCTTCAGCATTCAATGTGTAAAAAAATTTGAAACTAATTTAAAAGTATTTCTAGTCAGACATTGTTTTTACAGCATGGATGAATTTTTTAATCGTAATTATTAGCTATTATTTTCTATTGTAATTGACGATGTATCCACTTAGGGCAGTACAAATATATTCTATTCTATTCATTTCTATTCTAAACAGTTTAGTGTTTTGCTGA
>JAVRKA010001282.1:0-17408 GCA_034508555.1 Venustoraphidia nigricollis
CGATAGGCATTTCAAATATAGGTGCTGATAGGCATTTCAGATGTAGTTTCCGATAGGCATTTCAAAAATGGGTGCTGATAGGCATTTCAGATATAGGTGCCGATAGGCATTTCAGATATAGTTGCCGATTGGCATTTAAAAAATAGGTGCCAATAGGCATTTCAGATATAGACGCCGATAGGCATTTCAAATATAGGTGCCGATAGGCATTTCAGATATGGTTGCCGATAGGCATTTCAAATATAGGTGCTGATAGGCATTTCCGATGTAGTTTCCGATAGGTATTTCAAAAATAGGTGCCGATAGGCATTTCAGATATAGGTGCCGATAGGCATTTCAGATATAGTTGCCGATTGGCATTTTAAAAATAGGTGCCGATTGGCATTTCAGATGTAGTTTCCGATAGGCATTTCAAAAATAGGTGCCGATTGGCATTTCAGATATAGGTGCTGATAGGCATATCAGTTATAGTTGCCGATAGGCATTTAAAATATAGGTGCCGATAGGCATTTCAAATATAGGTGTCGATAGGCATTTCAGATATAAATGCCGAAATCCATTTCAGATATAGGTGTTAAGGGCAATTCTGATTTGGTTGCCGATAGGCATTTCAAATATAGGTGCTGATAGGCATTTCAGATGTAGGTTCCGATAGGCATTTTTAAAATAGGTGCCGATAGGCATTTCAGATATAGAAGCCGATAGGCATTTCAAATGTAGGTGCCGATAAGCATTCCAGATATGCTTGCCGATAAGCATTTCAGATATAGGTGCTGATATGCATTTCGGATGTAGTTTCCGATAGGCATTTCAAAAATAAGTGTCGATAGGCATTTCAGATATAAGTGCCGATATTCATTTCAGATATAGTTGCCGATTGGCATTTTAAAAATAGGTGCCGATAGGCATTTCAGATGTAGTTTCCGATAGGCATTTTAAAAATAGGTGCCGATAGGCATTTCAGATATAGGTGCCGATAGGCATATCAGATATAGTTGCCGATAGGCATTTAAAATATAGGTGCCGATAGGCATTTCAAATATAGGTGCCGATAGGCATTTCAGATATAAATGCCGAAAGGCATTTCAGATATAGGTGCCGATAGGCATTTCTGATTTGGTTGCCGATAGGCATTTCAAATATAGGAACTGATAGGCATTTCAGATGTAGTTTCCGATAAGCATTTCAAAAATAGGTGCCGATAGTCATTTCAGGTATAGGTGCCGATAGGCATTTCAGATATAGTTGCCGATTGGCATTTTGAAAATAGGTGCCGATAGGCATTTCAGATATAGAAGCCGATAGGCATTTCAAATATAGGTGCCGATAGGCATTTCAGATATTGTTGCCGATAGGCATTTCAAATATAGGTGCTGATAGGCATTTCAGATGTAGTTTCCGATAGGCATTTCAAAAATAGGTGCCGATAGGCATTTCAGATATAGGTGCCGATTGGCATTTCAGATATAGTTTCCGATTGGCATTTTAAAAATAGGTGCCGATAGGCATTTCAGATGTAGTTTCCGATAGGCATTTCAAAAATAGGTGCCGATAGGCATTTCAGATATAGGTGCCGATTGGCATATAAGATATAGTTGCCGATAGGCATTTAAAATATGGGTGCCGATAGGCATTTCAAATATAGGTGTCGATAGGCATTTCAGATATAAATGCCGAAAGGCATTTCAGATATAGGTGCCGATAGGCAATTATGATTTGGTTGCCGATAGGCATTTCAAATATAGGTGCTGATAGGCATTTCAGATGTAGTTTCCGATAGGCATTTCAAAAATAGGTGCCGATAGGCTTTTCAGATATAGGTGCCGATAGGCATTTCAGATATAGTTGCCGATTGGCATTTTAAAAATAGGTGCCGATAGGCATTTCAGATGTAGTTTCCGATAGGCATTTCTAAAATGGGTGCCGATAGGCATTTCAGATGTAGGTGCCGATAGGCATATCAGATAAAGTTGCCGATAGGCATTTTAAATATAGGTGCCGATAAGCAATTCTGATTTGGTTGCCGATAGGCATTTCAAATATAGGTGCTGATAGGCATTTTAGATGTAGTTTCCGATAGGCATTTCAAAAATAGGTGCCGATAGGCATTTCAGATATAGGTGCCGATAGGCATTTCAGATATAGTTGCCGATTGTCATTTTTAAAATAGGTGCCGATAGGCATTTCAGATATAGGTGCCGATAGGCATATCAGATATAGTTGCCGATAGGCATTTAAAATATAGGTGCCGATAGGCATTTCAAATATAGGTGCCGATAGGTATTTCAGATATAAATGCCGAAAGGCATTTCAGATATAGGTGCCGATAGGCATTTCTGATTTGGTTGCCGATAGGCATTTCAAATATAGGTGCTGATAGGCATTTCAGATGTAGTTTCCGATAGGCATTTCAAAAATAGGTGCCGATAGGCATTTCAGATATAGGTGCCGATAGGCATTTCAGATATAGTTGCCGATTGGCATTTTAAAAATAGGTGCCGATAGGCATTTCAGATATAGAAGCCAATAGGCATTTCAAATATAGATGCCGATAGGCATTTCAGATATGGTTGCCGATAGGCATTTCAAATATAGGTGCTGAAAGGCATTTCAGATGTAGTTTCCGATAGGCATTTCAAAAATAGGTGCCGATAGGCATTTCAGATATAGGGCCGATTGGCATTTCAGATATAGTTGCCGATTAACATTTTAAAAATAGGTGCCGATAGGCATTTCAAATATAGGTGTCGATAGGCATTTCAGATATAAATGCCGAAAGGCATTTCAGATATAGGTGCCGATAGTCAATTCTGATTTGGTTGCCGATAGGCATTTCAGATGTAGTTTCCGATAGGCATTTTAAAAATAGGTGCCGATAGGCATTTCAGATATAGAAGCCGATAGGCATTTCAAATGTAGGTGGCGATAGGCATTTCAGATATAGGTTCCGACAGGCATTTCAGATAATGTTGCCGATTGGCATTTTAAAAATAGGTTCCGATAGGCATTACAGATGTAGTTTCCGATAGGCATTTTAAAAATAGGTGCCGAAAGGCATTTCAGATATAGGTGCTGATTGGTATATCAGATATAGTTGCCGATAGGCATTTAAAATATAGGTGCCGATAGGCATTTTAAATATAGGAGCCGATAGGCATTTCAGATATTAATGCCGAAAGGCATTTTATATTATATAGGTGCCGATAGGCATTTCTGATTTGGTTGCCGATAGGCATTTCAAATATAGGTGCTGATAGGCATTTTAGATGTAGTTTCCGATAGGCATTTCAAAAATAGGTGCCGATAGGCATTTCAGATATAGGTGCCGATAGGCATTTCAGATATAGTTGCCGATTGGCATTTTAAAAATAGGTGCCGATAGGCATTTCAGATATAGGTGCCGATAGGCATATCAATTATAGTTGCCGATAGGCATATAAAATATAGGTGCCGATAGGCATTTCAAATATAGGTGCCGATAGGCATTTCAGATATGGTTGCCGATAGGCATTTCAAATATAGGTGCTGATAGGCATTTCCGACGTAGTTTCCGATAGGCATTTCAAAAATAGGTGCCGATAGGCATTTCAGATATAGGTGCCGATAGGCATTTCAGATATAGTTGATGATTGGCATTTTAAAAATAGGTGCCGATTGGCATTTCAGATGTAGTTTCCGATAGGCATTTCAACAATAGGTGCCGATTGGCATTTCAGATATAGGTGCTGATAGGCATATCAGTTATAGTTGCCGATAGGCATTTAAAATATAGGTGCCGATAGGCATTTCAAATATAGGTGTCGATAGGCATTTCAGATATAATAGCCGAAATCCATTTCAGATATAGGTGCCTAAGGGCAATTCTGATTTGGTTGCCGATAGGCATTTCAAATATAGGTGCTGATAGGCATTTCAGATGTAGGTTCCGATAGGCATTTTTAAAATAGGTGCCGATAGGCATTTCAGATATAGAAGCCGATAGGCATTTCAAATGTAGGTGCCGATAAGCATTCCAGATATGCTTGCCGATAAGCATTTCAGATATAGGTGCTGATATGCATTTCGGATGTAGTTTCCGATAGGCATTTCAAAAATAAGTGTCGATAGGCATTTCAGATATAAGTGCCGATATTCATTTCAGATATAGTTTCCGATTGGCATTTTAAAAATAGGTGCCGATAGGCATTTCAGATGTAGTTTCCGATAGGCATTTTAAAAATAGGTGCCGATAGGCATTTCAGATATAGGTGCCGATAGGCATATCAGATATAGTTGCCGATAGGCATTTAAAATATAGGTGCCGATAGGCATTACAAATATAGGTGCCGATAGGCATTTCAGATATAAATGCCGAAAGGCATTTCAGATATAGGTGCCGATAGGCATTTCTGATTTGGTTGCCGATAGGCATTTCAAATATAGGAACTGATAGGCATTTCAGATGTAGTTTCCGATAAGCATTTCAAAAATAGGTGCCGATAGTCATTTCAGGTATAGGTGCCGATAGGCATTTTAGATATAGTTTCCGATTGGCATTTTGAAAATAGGTGCCGATAGGCATTTCAGATATAGAAGCCGATAGGCATTTCAAATATAGGTGCCGATAGGCATTTCAGATATGGTTGCCGATAGGCATTTCAAATATAGGTGCTGATAGGCATTTCAGATGTAGTTTCCGATAGGCATTTCAAAAATAGGTGCCGATAGGCATTTCAGATATAGGTGCCGATTGGCATTTCAGATATAGTTTCCGATTGGCATTTTAAAAATAGGTGCCGATAGGCATTTCAGATGTAGTTTCCGATAGGCATTTCAAAAATAGGTGCCGATAGGCATTTCAGATATAGGTGCCGATTGGCATATAAGATATAGTTGCCGATAGGCATTTAAAATATGGGTGCCGATAGGCATTTCAAATATAGGTGTCGATAGGCATTTCAGATATAAATGCCGAAAGGCATTTCAGATATAGGTGCCGATAGGCAATTATGATTTGGTTGCCGATAGGCATTTCAAATATAGGTGCTGATAGGCATTTCAGATGTAGTTTCCGATAGGCATTTCAAAAATAGGTGCCGATAGGCTTTTCAGATATAGGTGCCGATAGGCATTTCAGATATAGTTGCCGATTGGCATTTTAAAAATAGGTGCCGATAGGCATTTCAGATTTAGTTTCCGATAGGCATTTCTAAAATGGGTGCCGATAGGCATTTCAGATATAGGTGCCGATAGGCATATCAGATAAAGTTGCCGATAGGCATTTTAAATATAGGTGCCGATAAGCAATTCTGATTTGGTTGCCGATAGGCATTTCAAATATAGGTGCTGATAGGCATTTCGGATGTAGTTTCCGATAGGCATTTCAAAAATAGGTGCCGATAGGCATTTCAGATATAGGTGCCGATAGGCATTTCAGATATAGTTGCCGATTGGCATTTTAAAAATAGGTGCCGATAGGCATTTCAGATATAGAAGCCGATGGGCATTTCAAATGTAGGTGCCGATTGGCATTCCAGATATGGTTGCCGATAGGCATTTAAGATATAAGTGCTGATAGGCATTTCAGATGTAATTTTCGATAGGCATTTCAAAAATAGGTGCCGATAGGCATTTCAGATATAGGTGCCGATAGGCATTTCAGATATAAATGCCGAAAGGCATTTCAGATATAGGTGCCGATAGGCATTTCTGATTTGGTTGCCGATAGGCATTTCAAATATAGGTGCTGATAGGCATTTCAGATGTAGTTTCCGATAGGCATTTCAAAAATAGGTGCCGATAGGCATTTCAGATATAGGTGCCGATAGGCATTTCAGATATAGTTGCCGATTGGCATTTTAAAAATAGGTGCCGATAGGCATTTCAGATATAGAAGCCAATAGGCATTTCAAATATAGATGCCGATAGGCATTTCAGATATGGTTGCCGATAGGCATTTCAAATATAGGTGCTGAAAGGCATTTCAGATGTAGTTTCCGATAGGCATTTCAAAAATAGGTGCCGATAGGCATTTCAGATATAGGGCCGATTGGCATTTCAGATATAGTTGCCGATTAGCATTTAAAATATAGGTGCCGATAGGCATTTCAAATATAGGTGTCGATAGGCATTTCAGATATAAATGCCGAAAGGCATTTCAGATATAGGTGCCGATAGTCAATTCTGATTTGGTTGCCGATAGGCATTTCAGATGTAGTTTCCGATAGGCATTTTAAAAATAGGTGCCGATAGGCATTTCAGATGTAGTTTCTGATAGGCATTTTAAAAATAGGTGCCGAAAGGCATTTCAGATATAGGTGCTGATTGGTATATCAGATATAGTTGCCGATAGGCATTTTAAAAATAGGTGCCGATAGGCATTTTAAATATAGGAGCCGATAGGCATTTCAGATATTAATGCCGAAAGGCATTTTATATATAGGTGCCGATAGGCATTTATGATTTGGTTGCCGATAGGCATTTCAAATATAGGTGCTGATAGGCATTTTAGATGTAGTTTCCGATAGGCATTTCAAAAATAGGTGCCGATAGGCATTTCAGATATAGGTGCCGATAGGCATTTCAGATATAGTTGCCGATTGGCATTTTAAAAATAGGTGCCGATAGGCATTTCAGATATAGGTGCCGATAGGCATATCAATTATAGTTGCCGATAGGCATATAAAATATAGGTGCCGATAGGCATTTCAAATATAGGTGCCGATAAGCATTTCAGATATAAATCCCGAAAGGCATTTCAGATATAGGTGCCGATAGGCATTTCTGATTTGGTTGCCGATAGGCATTTCAAATATAGGTGCTGATAGGCATTTCAGATGTAGTTTCCGATAGGCATTTCAAAAATAGGTGCCGAAAGGCATTTCAGATATAGGTGCCGATAGGCATATCAATTATAGTTGCCGATAGGCATTTAAAATATAGGTGCCGATAGGCATTTCAAATATAGGTGCCGATAGGCATTTCAGATATAAATCCCGAAAGGCATTTCAGATATAGGTGCCGATAGGCATTTCTGATTTGGTTGCCGATAGGCATTTCAAATATAGGTGCTGATAGGCATTTCAGATGTAGTTTCCGATAGGCATTTCAAAAATAGGTGCCGATAGGCATTTCAGATATAGGTGCCGATAGGCATTTCAGATATAGTTGCCGATTGGCATTTTAAAAATAGGTGCCGATAGGCATTTCAGATATAGAAGCCGATAGGCATTTCAAATATAGGTGCCGATAGGCATTTTTAGATATGGTTGCCGATAGGCATTTCAAATATAGGTGCTGATAGGCATTTTAGATGTAGTTTCCGATGGCATTTCAAAAATAGGTGCCGATAGGCATTTCAGATATAGGTGCCGATTGGCATTTCAGATATAGTTGCCGATTGGCATTTTAAAAATAGGTGCCGATAGGCATTTCAGATCTAGTTTCCGATAGGCATTTCAAAAATAGGTGCCGATGGGCATTTCAGATATAGGCATATCAGATATAGTTGCCGATAGGCATTTAAAATATAGGTGCCGATAGGCATTTCAAATATAGGTGTCGATAGGCATTTCAGATATAAATGCCGAAAGGCATTTCAGATATAGGTGCCGATAGGCAATTCTGATTTCGTTGCCGATAGGCATTTCAGATGTAGTTTCCGATAGGCATTTTAAAAATAGGTGCCGATAGGCATTTCAGATATAGAAGCCGATAGGCATTTCAAATGTAGGTGCCGATAGGCATTTCAGATATGGTTGCCGATAGGCATTTCAGATATAGGTGCTGATAGGCATTTCAGATGTAGTTTCCGATAAGCATTTAAAATATAGGTGCCGATAGGCATTTCAAATATTGGTGCTGATAGGCATTTCAGATGTAGTTTCCGATAAGCATTTTAAAAATAGGTGCCGATAGGAATTTCAGATATAGAAGCCGATAGGCATTTCAAATGTAGGTGCCGATAGGCATTCCAGATATAGTTGCCGATAGGCATTTCAGATATAGGTGCTGATAGGCATTTCAGATGTAGTTTCCGATAGGCATTTCAAAAATAGGTGCCGATACGCATTTCAGATATAGTGGCCGATTGGCATTTTAAAAATAGGTGCCGATAGGCATTTCAGATGTAGTTTCCGATAGGCATTTTAAAAATAGGTGCCGATAGGCATTTTAGTTATAGGTGCCGGTAGGCATATCAGATATAGTTGCCGATAGGCATTTAAAATATAGGTGCCGATAGGCATTTCAAATATAGGTGCGGATAGGCATTTCAGATATAAATGCCGAAAGGCATTTCAGATATAGGTGCCGATAGGCATTTCAGATATAGTTGCCGATTGGCATTTTAAAAATAGGTGCCGATAGGCATTTCAGATATAGAAGCCGATAGCCATTTCAAATATAGGTGCCGATAGGCATTTCAGATATGGTTGCCGATAGGCATTTCAAATATAGGTGCTGATAGGCATTTCAGATGTAGTTTCCGATAGGCATTTCAAAAATAGGTGCCGATAGGCATTTCAGATATAGGTGCCGATTGGCATTTCAGATATAGTTTCCGATTGGCATTTTAAAAATAGGTGCCGATAGGCATTTCAGATGTAGTTTCCGATAGGCATTTCAAAAATAGGTGCCGATAGGAATTTCAGATATAGGTGCCGATAGGCATATCAGATATATTTGCCGATAGGCATTTAAAATATAGGTGCCAATAGGCATTTCAAATATAGGTGCCAATGGGCATTTCAGATATAAATGCCGAAAGGCATTTCAGATATAGGTGCCGATAGGCATTTCAAATATAGGAACTGATAGGCATTTCAGATGTAGTTTCCGATAAGCATTTCAAAAATAGGTGCCGATAGGCATTTCAGGTATAGGTGCCGATAGGCTTTTCAGATATAGTTGCCGATTGGCATTTTGAAAATAGGTGCCGATAGGCATTTCAGATATAGAAGCCGATAGGCATTTCAAATATAGGTGCCGATAGGAATTTCAGATATAAATGCCGAAAGGCATTTCAGATATAGGTGCCGATAGGCATTTCTGATTTGGTTGCCGATAGGCATTTCAAATATAGGTGCTGATAGGCATTTCAGATGTAGTTTCCGATAGGCATTTAAAAAATATGTGCCGATAGGCATTTCAGATATAGGTGCTGATAGGCATTTCAGATTTAGTTTCCGATAGGCATTTCAAAAATAGGAGCCGATAGGCATTTCAGATATAGGTGCCGATAGGCATTTCAGATATAGTTGCCGATTGGCATTTTAAAAATAGGTGCCGATAGGCATTTCAGATGTAGTTTCCGATAGGCATTTCAAAAATAGGTGCCGATTGGCATTTCAGATATAGGTGCCGTTAGGCATATCAGATATAGTTGCCGATAGGCATTTTAAATATAGGTGCCGATTGGCATTTCAAATATAGGTGTCGATAGGCATTTCAGATATAAATGCCGAAAGGCATTTCAGATATAGGTGCCGATAGGCAATTCTGATTTGGTGCCGATAGGCATTTCAAATATAGGTGCTGATAGGCATTTCAGATGTAGTTTCCGATAGGCATTTTTAAAATAGGTGCCGATAGGCATTTGAGATATAGAAGCCGATTGGCATTTCAAATGTAGGTGCCGATAAGAATTCCAGATATGGTTGCCGATAGGCATTTCAGATATAGGTGCTGATAGGCATTTCAGATGTAGTTTCCGATAGGCATTTCAAAAATAGGTTCCGATAGGCATTTCAGATATAGGTGCCGATAGGCATTTTAGATATAGTTGCCGATTGGCATTTTAAAAATAGTTGCCGATAGGCATTTCAGATGTAGTTTCCGATAGGCATTTTAAAAATAGGTGCCGATAGGCATTTCAGATATAGGTGCCGATAGGCATATCAGATATAGTTGCCGATACGCATTTAAAATATAGGTGCCGATAGGCATTTCAAATATAGGTGCCGAAAGGCATTTCAGATATAAATGCCGAAAGGCATTTCAGATATAGGTGCCGATAGGCATTTCTGATTTGGTTGCCGATAGGCATTTCAAATATAGGAACTGATAGGCATTTCAGATGTAGTTTCCGATAAGCATTTCAAAAATAGGTGCCGATAAGCATTTCAGGTATAGGTGCCGATAGGCATTTCAGATATAGTTGCCGATTGGCATTTTGAAAATAGGTGCCGATAGGCATTTCAGATATAGAAGCCGATAGGCATTTCAAATATAGGTGCCGATAGGCATTTCAGATATGGTTGCCGATAGGCATTTCAAATATAGGTGCTGATAGGCATTTCAGATGTAGTTTCCGATAGGCATTTCAAAAATCGGTGCCGATAGGCATTTCAGATATAGGTGCCGATTGGCATTTCAGATATAGATGCCGATTGGCATTTTAAAAATAGGTGCCGATAGGCATTTCAGATGTAGTTTCCGATAGGCATTTCAAAAATAGGTGCCGATAGGAATTTCAGATATAGGTGCCGATAGGCATATCAGATATAGTTGCCGATAGGCATTTAAAATATAGGTGCCGATAGGCATTTCAAATATAGGTGCCAATAGGGATTTCAGATATAAATGCCGAAAGGCATTTCAGATATAGGTGCCGATAGGCATTTCAAATATAGGAACTGATAGGCATTTCAGATGTAGTTTCCGATAAGCATTTCAAAAATAGGTGCCGATAGGCATTTCAGGTATAGGTGCCGATAGGCATTTCAGATATAGTTGCCGATTGGCATTTTGAAAATAGGTGCCGATAGGCATTTCAGATATAGAAGCCGATAGGCATTTCAAATATAGGTGCCGATAGGCATTTCAGATATAGCTGCCGATAGGCATTTTAAATATAGGTGCTGATAGGCATTTCAGATGTAGTTTCCGATAGGCATTTCAAAAATAGGTGCCGATAGGCATTTCTGATATATGTGCCGATAGGTATTTCAGATATAGTTGCCGATTGGCATTTTAAAAATAGGTGCCGATAGGCATTTCAGATGTAGTTTCCGATAGGCATTTCAAAAATAAGTGCCGATAGGCATTTCAGATATAGGTGCCGATAGGCATATCAGATATAGTTGCCGATAGGCATTTAAAATATAGGTGCCGATAGGCAATTCAAATATAGGTGTCGATAGGCATTTCAGATATAAATGCCGAAAGGCATTTCAGATATAGGTGCCGATAGGAAATTCTGATTTGGTTGCCGATAGGCATTTCAAATATAGGTGCTGATAGGCATTTCAGATGTAGTTTCCGATAGGCATTTCAAAAATAGGTGGCGATAGGCATTTCAGATATAGGTTCCGACAGGCATTTCAGATAATGTTGCCGATTGGCATTTTAAAAATAGGTGCCGATAGGCATTTCAGATGTAGTTTCCGATAGGCATTTTAAAAATAGGTGCCGAAAGGCATTTCAGATATAGGTGCTGATTGGTATATCAGATATAGTTGCCGATAGGCATTTAAAATATTGGTGCCGATAGGCATTTCAAATGTAGGTGCCGATAGGCATTCCAGATATGGTTGCCGATTGGCATTTCAGATATAGGTGCTGATAGACATTTCAGATGTAGTTTCCGATAGGCATTTCAAAAATAGGTGGCGATAGGCATTTCAGATATAGGTTCCGACAGGCATTTCAGATAATGTTGCCGATTGGCATTTTAAAAATAGGTGCCGATAGGCATTTCAGATGTAGTTTCCGATAGGCATTTTAAAAATAGGTGCTGAAAGGCATTTCAGATATAGGTGCTGATTGGTATATCAGATATAGTTGCCGATAGGCATTTAAAATATAGGTGCCGATAGGCATTTTAAATATAGGTGCCGATAGGCATTTCAGATATAAATGCCGAAAGGCATTTTAGATATAGGTGCCGATAGGCATTTCTGATTTTGTTGCCGATAGGCATTTCAAATATAGGTGCTGATAGGCATTTTAGATGTAGTTTCCGATAGGCATTTCAAAAATAGGTGCCGATAGGCATTTCAGATATAGGTGCCGATAGGCATTTCAGATATAGTTGCCGATTGGCATTTTAAAAACAGGTGCCGATAGGCATTTCAGATATAGGTGCCGATAGGCATATCAATTATAGTTGCCGATAGGCATTTAAAATATAGGTGCCGATAGGCATTTCAAATATAGGTGCCGATAGTCATTTCAGATATAAATCCCGAAAGGCATTTCAGATATAGGTGCCGATAGGCATTTCTGATTTGGTTGCCGATAGGCATTTCAAATATAGGTGCTGATAGGCATTTCAGATGTAGTTTCCGATAGGCATTTCAAAAATAGGTGCCGAAAGGCATTTCAGATATAGGTGCCGATAGGCATATCAATTATAGTTGCCGATAGGCATTTAAAATATAGGTGCCGATAGGCATTTCAAATATAGGTGCCGATAGGCATTTCAGATATAAATCCCGAAAGGCATTTCAGATATAGGTGCCGATAGGCATTTCTGATTTGGTTGCCGATAGGCATTTCAAATATAGGTGCTGATAGGCATTTCAGATGTAGTTTCCGATAGGCATTTCAAAAATAGGTGACGATAGGCATTTCAGATATAGGTGCCGATTGGCATTTCAGATATAGTTGCCGATTGGCATTTTAAAAATAGGTGCCGATAGGCATTTCAGATGTAGTTTCCGATAGGCATTTCAAAAATAGGTGCTGATGGACATTTCAGATATATGTGCAGATAGGCATTTCAGATGTAGTTTCCGATAGGCATTTAATAAATAGGTGCCTATAGGCATTTCAGATATAGGTTCCGATAGGCATTTCAGATATAGTTGCCGATTGGCATTTTAAAAATAGGTGCCGATAGGCATTTCAGATATAGAAGCCGATTGACATTTTAAAAATAGGTGCCGATAGGCATTTCAGATGTAGTTTCCGATAGGCATTTTGAAAATATGTGCCGATAGGCATTTCAGATATAGGTGCCCATAGGCATTACAGATATATTTGCCGATAGGCATTTAAAATATAGGTTCCGATAGGCATTTCAAATATAGGTGCCGATAGGCATTTCAGATATAAATGCCGAAAGGCATTTTAGATATAGGTGCCGATAATCATTTCTGATTTGGTTGTTGATAGGCATTTCAAATATAGGTGCTGATAGGCATTTCAGATGTAGTTTCCGATAGGCATTTCAAAAATAGGTGCCGATAGGCATTTCAGATATATGTGCCGATAGGCATTTCAGATATAGTTGCCGATAGGCATTTCAGATAATGTTGCCGATAGGCATTTCAAATATAGGTGCTAATAGGCATTTCAGATGTAGTTTCCGATAGGCATTTTAAAAATAGGTGCCGATAGGCATTTCAGATATAGGTGCTGATAGGCATTTCAGATTTAGTTTCCGATAGGCATTTCAAAAATAGGTGCCGATAGGCATTTCAGATATAGGTGCCGATAGGCATTTCAGATATAGTTGCCGATTGGCATTTTGAAAATAGGTGCCGATAGGCATTTCAAATGTAGTTTCCGGTAGGCATTTCAAATATAGGTGCCGATTGGCATTTCAGATAAAGGTGCCGATAGGCATATCAGATATAGTTGCCGATAGGCATTTAAATTATAGGTGCCGATAGGCATTTCAAATATAGGTGTCGATAGGCATTTCAGATACAAATGCCGAAAGGAATTTCAGACATAGGTGCCGATAGGCAATTCTGATTTGGTTGCCGATAGGCATTTCCAATATAGGTGCTGAGAGGCATTTCAGATGTAGTTTCCGATAGGCATTTTAAAAATAGGTGCCGATAGGCATTTCAGATATAGAAGCCGATAGGCATTTCAAATGTAGGTGCCGATAGGCATTCCAGATATGGTTGCCGATAGGCATTACAGATATAGGTGCTGATAGGCATTTCAGATGTAGTTTCCGATAGGCATTTAAAATATAGGTTCCGATAGGCATTTCAAATATAGGTGTCGATAGGCATTTCAGATATAAATTCCGAAAGGCATTTTAGATATAGGTGCCGACAGGCAATTCTGATTTGGTTGCCGGTAGGCATTTCAAATATAGGTGCTGATAGGCATTTCAGATGTAGTTTCCGATAGGCATTTCAAAAATAGGTGCCGATAGGCATTTCAGATATAGGTGCCGATTGGCGTTTTAAAAATAGGTGCCGATAGGCATTTCAGATATAGAAGCCGATAGGCATTTCGAATGTAGGTGCCGATAGGCATTCCAGATATGGTTGCCGATAGGCATTTCAGATATAGGTGCTGATAGGCATTTCAGATGTAATTTCCGATGGGCATTTCAAAAATAGGTGCCGATAGGCATTTCAGATATAGGTTCCGATAGGCATTTCAGATATAGTTGCCGATTGGCATTTTAAAAATAGGTGCCGATAGGCATTTCAGATGTAGTTTCCGATAGGCATTTTAAAAATAGGTGCCGATAGGCATTTCAGATATAGGTGCCGATAGGCATATCAGATATAGTTGCCGATAGGCATTTAAAATATAGGTGCCGATAGGCATTTAAATATAGGTGCTGAAAAGGCATTTCAGATAATAATGCCGAAAGGCATTTTAGATATAGGAGCCGATAGGCATTTCTGATTTGGTTGCCGATAGGCATTTCAAATATAGGTGCTTATAGGCATTTCAGATGTAGTTTCCGATAGGCATTTCTAAAATAGGGGCCGATATGCATTTCAGATATAGGTGCCGATAGGCATTTCAGATATAGTTGCCGATTGGCATTTTAAAAATAAGTGCCGATAGGCATTTCAGGTATAGAAGCCGATAGGCATTTCAAATATAGGTGCCGATAGGCATTTCAGATATGGTTGCCGATAGGCATTTCAAATATAGGTGCTGATAGGCATTTCAGATGTAGTTTCCGATAGGCATTTCAAAAATAGGTGCCGATAGGCATTTCAGATATAGGTGCCGATTGGCATTTCAGATATAGTTGCCGATTGGCATTTTAAAAATAGGTGCCGATAGGCATTTCAGATGTAGTTTCCGATAGGCATTTCAAAAATAGGTGCTGATGGGCATTTCAGATATATGTGCTGATAGGCATTTCAGATGTAGTTTCCGATAGGCATTTAATAAATAGGTGACTATAGGCATTTCAGATATAGGTGCCGATAGGCATTTCAGATATAGTTGCCGATTGGCATTTTAAAAATAGGTGCCGATAGGCATTTCAGATATAGAAGCCGATAGGTATTTCAAATGTAGGTGCCGATAGGCATTCCAGATATGGTTGCCGATAGGCATTTCAGATATAGGTGCTGATAGGCATTTCAGATTTAGTTTTCGATAGGCATTTCAAAAATAGGTGCCGATAGGCATTTCAGATATAGGTGCCGATAGGCATTTCAGATATAGTTGCCGATTGGCATTTTAAAAATAGGTGCCGATAGGCATTTCAGATGTAGTTTCCGATAGGCATTTTAAAAATATGTGCCGATAGGCATTTCAGATATAGGTGCCCATAGGCATTACAGATATAGTTGCCGATAGGCATTTAAAATATATGTTCCGATAGGCATTTCAAATATAGGTGCCGATAGGCATTTCAGATATAAATGCCGAAAGGCATTTCAGATATAGGTGCCGATAGGCATTTCTGATTTGGTTGCCGATGATGTAGTTTTCGATAGGCATTTCAAAAATAGGTGCCGCAAGGCATTTCAGATATAGGTGCAGATTGGCACTTCAGATATAGTTGCCGATAGGCATTTTAAAAATAGGTGCCGATAGGCATTTCAGATATAGGTGCCGATAGGCATATTAGATATAGTTGCCGATAGGCATTTAAAATATAGGTGCCGATAGGCATTTCAAATATAGGTGCCGATAGGCATTTCAGATATAAATCCCGAAAGGCATTTCAGATATAGGTGCCGATAGGTATTTCTGATTTGGTTGCCGACAGGCATTTCAAATATAGGTGCTGATAGGCATTTCAGATGTAGTTTCCGATAGGCATTTCAAAAATAGGTGCCGATAGGCATTTCAGATATAGGTGCCGATAGGCATTTCAGATATAGTTGCCGATAGGCATTTTAAAAATAGGTGCCGATAGGCATTTCAGATATAGATGCCGATAGGCATTTCAAATATAGGTGCCGATAGGCATTTCAGATATGGTTACCGATAGGCATTTCAAAAATAGGTGCTGATAGGCATTTCAGATGTAGTTTCCGATAGGCATTTCAAAAATAGGTGCCGATAGGCATTTCAGATATAGGTGCCGATAGGCATTTCAGATATAGTTGCCAATTGGCATTTTAAAAATAGGTGCCGATAGGCATTTCAGATGTAGTTTCCGATAGGCATTTCAAAAATAGGTGCCGATAGGCATTTCAGATATAGGTGCCGATAGGCATATCAGATATAGTTGCCGATAGGCATTTAAAATATAGGTGCCAATAGGCATTTCAAATATAGGTGCCGATAGGCATTTCAGATATAAATGACGAAAGGCATTTCAGATATAGGTGCCGATAGGCAATTCTGATTTGGTTGCCGATAGGCATTTAAAATATAGGTGCTGATAGGCATTTCAGATGTAGTTTCCGATAGGCATTTCAAAAATAGGTGCCGATAGGCATTTCAGATATAGGTGCCGATAGGCATTTCAGATATAGTTGCCGATTGGCATTTTAAAAATAGGTGCCGATAGGCATTTCAGATATAGAAGCCGATAGGTATTTCAAATCTAGGTGCCGATAGGCATTCCAGATATGGTTGCCGATAGGCATTTCAGAAATAAGTGCTGATAGGCATTTCAGATGTAGTTTCCGATAGGCATTTCAAAAATAGGTGCCGATAGGCATTTCAGATATAGGTGCCGATAGGCATATCAGATATAGTTGCCGATAGGTATTTAAAATATAGGTGCCGATAGGCATTTCAAATATAGGTGCCGATAGGCATTTCAGATATAACTGCCGAAAGGCATTTCAGATATAGGTGCCGATAGGTATTTCTGATTTGGTTGCCGATAGGCATTTCAAATATAGGTGCTGATAGGCATTTCAGATGTAGTTTCCGATAGGCATTTCAAAAATAGGTGCCGATAGGCATTTCAGATATAGATGCCGATAGGCATTTCAGATATAGTTGCCGATTGGCATTTTAAAAATAGGTGCCGATAGGCATTTCAGATATAGAAGCCGATAGACATTTCAAATATAGGTGCCGATAGGCATTTCAGATATGGTTGCCGATAGGCATTTCAAATATAGGTGCTGATAGGCATTTCAGATGTAGTTTCCGATAGGCATTTCAAAAATAGGTGCCGATAGGCATTTCAGATATGGTTGCCGATAGGCATTTCAGATTAATATGCTGATAGGCATTTCAGATGTTGTTTCCGATAGGCATTTCAAAAATAGGTGCCGATAGGCATTTCAGATATAGGTGCTGAT
>JAVRKA010001283.1:0-17390 GCA_034508555.1 Venustoraphidia nigricollis
TCTAAAATATGTTCAGGAGTCACAGTGTTGTCAGAAATAATTATGGTCCAATATGTTTTAAACATATTCACAGTTCACAGCTTAATAATAATATAATTAATTAAAAAATGTATAGATTTTTGTATACTATTTTAAAAATAGAGCAAATTAACACCATGTTTATTGAGCTCTCCGAGCACAGCTCGGTCTCCCAGGTACTAATTAATTAATTCATGTAAGTTTTTTGACATGTATAGGTAATTATAAAACCATTAAAAAAATGATTTTTCGCCCAGCGTGGGACTTCAACTCAGGGCGCTGCAGATTTGAATTTGACCCATACATTTAGACTTTCCTAGGTCAATGGGAGATAACTTAAGGGGATCTTCTAAAATATATGTAAAAGAAAAATGCCATTTTGAATATTTGAACTTCAATTGCGCCTGAATTCAATTAACCCACTAGTAACTTATAAAAATAGTGATTAAATTTTGCTGAAAAATGAAACTGGAAATAAATTAAATAATGTGTATGATGGATCCTAGAAAGTAATAAAAGATTTAAGAGCAAATGTACTAATACAGGAGGGGCCCCGGATCGACTCCGGTAGAGGCCCCGGATCGACTCCGGTAG
The DNA here is from genome assembly GCA_034508555.1 of Venustoraphidia nigricollis. Taxonomy (NCBI): domain Eukaryota; kingdom Metazoa; phylum Arthropoda; class Insecta; order Raphidioptera; family Raphidiidae; genus Venustoraphidia; species Venustoraphidia nigricollis. The sequence goes on from JAVRKA010001283.1 coordinate 613, forward strand.
GGGCCCCGGATCGACTCCGGTAGGGGCCCCGGATCGACTCCGGTAGAGGCCCCGGATCGACTCCGGTAGGGGCCCCGGATCGACTCCGGTAGAGGCCCCTGATCGACTCCGGTAGGGGCCCCGGATCGACTCCGGTAGAGGCCCCGGATCGACTCCGGTACGAAACACGGGACAGATCCTTACGTAGCCGGATTTTCGATTTTCTCCCCGGGGGTCAAAATAGGGGGTTTTTTAGAAAAAAACTTCATAGAACACAATAGGCCATGGATGGATATTTAGTTGCCTTGGTTACCAATAACAAACTCAGAAACATTCTAATATCAAATGTCAAATAAGTTTGCAAATAATTACAAATTTTTTAATTGAGTTAATAATCAGTTGAAAAAAGTGTAGAATAATTGTGTGCGCAATGAGTTCTTAGTTTACAGATTATTTTTCGTCTTATAGTAGTAAAAAATGTGAATTAATGGAAACATTGAAAATGTGAATATTACAATTTAGTGCAAGCGTCATACTTCTGTATTCAAAATATGAAAACCGCATTTTGCCGTCTAAAATATGTTCAGGAGTCACAGTGTTGTCAGAAATAATTATGGTCCAATATGTTTTAAACATATTCACAGTTCACAGCTTAATAATAATATAATTAATTAAAAAATGTATAGATTTTTGTATACTATTTTAAAAATAGAGCAAATTAACACCATGTTTATTGAGCTCTCCGAGCACAGCTCGGTCTCCCAGGTACTAATTAATTAATTCATGTAAGTTTTTTGACATGTATAGGTAATTATAAAACCATTAAAAAAATGATTTTTCGCCCAGCGTGGGACTTCAACTCAGGGCGCTGCAGATTTGAATTTGACCCATACATTTAGACTTTCCTAGGTCAATGGGAGATAACTTAAGGGGATCTTCTAAAATATATGTAAAAGAAAAATGCCATTTTGAATATTTGAACTTCAATTGCGCCTGAATTCAATTAACCCACTAGTAACTTATAAAAATAGTGATTAAATTTTGCTGAAAAATGAAACTGGAAATAAATTAAATAATGTGTATGATGGATCCTAGAAAGTAATAAAAGATTTAAGAGCAAATGTACTAATACAGGAGGGGCCCCGGATCGACTCCGGTAGGGGCCCCGGATCAACTCCGGTAGGGGCCCCGGATCGACTCCGGTAGGGGCCCCGGATCGACTCCGGTAGGGGCCCCGGATCGACTCCGGGAGGGGTCCCGAATCGACTCCGGGAAACCCACTAGTAACTTATAAAAATAGTGATTAAATTTTGCTGAAAAATGAAACTGGAAATAAATTAAATAATGTGTATGATGGATCCTAGAAAGTAATAAAAGATTTAAGAGCAAATGTACTAATACAGGAGGGGCCCCGGATCGACTCCGGTAGAGGCCCCGGATCGACTCCGGTAGGGGCCCCGGATCGACTCCGGTAGGGGCCCCGGATCGACTCCGGTAGGGGCCCCGGATCGACTCCGGTACGAAACACGGGACAGATCCTTACGTAGCCGGATTTTCGATTTTCTCCCCGGGGGTCAAAATAGGGGGTTTTTTAGAAAAAAACTTCATAGAACACAATAGGCCATGGATGGATATTTAGTTGCCTTGGTTACCAATAACAAACTCAGAAACATTCTAATATCAAATGTCAAATAAGTTTGCAAATAATTACAAATTTTTTAATTGAGTTAATAATCAGTTGAAAAAAGTGTAGAATAATTGTGTGCGCAATGAGTTCTTAGTTTACAGATTATTTTTCGTCTTATAGTAGTAAAAAATGTGAATTAATGGAAACATTGAAAATGTGAATATTACAATTTAGTGCAAGCGTCATACTTCTGTATTCAAAATATGAAAACCGCATTTTGCCGTCTAAAATATGTTCAGGAGTCACAGTGTTGTCAGAAATAATTATGGTCCAATATGTTTTAAACATATTCACAGTTCACAGCTTAATAATAATATAATTAATTAAAAAATGTATAGATTTTTGTATACTATTTTAAAAATACAGCAAATTAACACCATGTTTATTGAGCTCTCCGAGCACAGCTCGGTCTCCCAGGTACTAATTAATTAATTCATGTAAGTTTTTTGACATGTATAGGTAATTATAAAACCATTAAAAAAATGATTTTTCGCCCAGCGTGGGACTTCAACTCAGGGCGCTGCAGATTTGAATTTGACCCATACATTTAGACTTTCCTAGGTCAATGGGAGATAACTTAAGGGGATCTTCTAAAATATATGTAAAAGAAAAATGCCATTTTGAATATTTGAACTTCAATTGCGCCTGAATTCAATTAACCCACTAGTAACTTATAAAAATAGTGATTAAATTTTGCTGAAAAATGAAACTGGAAATAAATTAAATAATGTGTATGATGGATCCTAGAAAGTAATAAAAGATTTAAGAGCAAATGTACTAATACAGGAGGGGCCCCGGATCGACTCCGGTAGGGGCCCCGGATCAACTCCGGTAGGGGCCCCGGATCGACTCCGGTAGGGGCCCCGGATCGACTCCGGTAGGGGCCCCGGATCGACTCCGGTAGAGGCCCCGGATCGACTCCGGGAAACCCACTAGTAACTTATAAAAATAGTGATTAAATTTTGCTGAAAAATGAAACTGGAAATAAATTAAATAATGTGTATGATGGATCCTAGAAAGTAATAAAAGATTTAAGAGCAAATGTACTAATACAGGAGGGGCCCCGGATCGACTCCGGTAGAGGCCCCGGATCGACTCCGGTAGGGGCCCCGGATCGACTCCGGTAGGGGCCCCGGATCGACTCCGGTAGGGGCCCCGGATCGACTCCGGTAGAGGCCCCGGATCGACTCCGGTAGGGGCCCCGGATCGACTCCGGTACGAAACACGGGACAGATCCTTACGTAGCCGGATTTTCGATTTTCTCCCCGGGGGTCAAAATAGGGGGTTTTTTAGAAAAAAACTTCATAGAACACAATAGGCCATGGATGGATATTTAGTTGCCTTGGTTACCAATAACAAACTCAGAAACATTCTAATATCAAATGTCAAATAAGTTTGCAAATAATTACAAATTTTTTAATTGAGTTAATAATCAGTTGAAAAAAGTGTAGAATAATTGTGTGCGCAATGAGTTCTTAGTTTACAGATTATTTTTCGTCTTATAGTAGTAAAAAATGTGAATTAATGGAAACATTGAAAATGTGAATATTACAATTTAGTGCAAGCGTCATACTTCTGTATTCAAAATATGAAAACCGCATTTTGCCGTCTAAAATATGTTCAGGAGTCACAGTGTTGTCAGAAATAATTATGGTCCAATATGTTTTAAACATATTCACAGTTCACAGCTTAATAATAATATAATTAATTAAAAAATGTATAGATTTTTGTATACTATTTTAAAAATAGAGCAAATTAACACCATGTTTATTGAGCTCTCCGAGCACAGCTCGGTCTCCCAGGTACTAATTAATTAATTCATGTAAGTTTTTTGACATGTATAGGTAATTATAAAACCATTAAAAAAATGATTTTTCGCCCAGCGTGGGACTTCAACTCAGGGCGCTGCAGATTTGAATTTGACCCATACATTTAGACTTTCCTAGGTCAATGGGAGATAACTTAAGGGGATCTTCTAAAATATATGTAAAAGAAAAATGCCATTTTGAATATTTGAACTTCAATTGCGCCTGAATTCAATTAACCCACTAGTAACTTATAAAAATAGTGATTAAATTTTGCTGAAAAATGAAACTGGAAATAAATTAAATAATGTGTATGATGGATCCTAGAAAGTAATAAAAGATTTAAGAGCAAATGTACTAATACAGGAGGGGCCCCGGATCGACTCCGGTAGAGGCTCCGGATCGACTCCGGTAGGGGCCCCGGATCGACTCCGGTAGGGGCCCCGGATCGACTCCGGTAGAGGCCCCGGATCGACTCCGGTACGAAACACGGGACAGATCCTTACGTAGCCGGATTTTCGATTTTCTCCCCGGGGGTCAAAATAGGGGGTTTTTTAGAAAAAAACTTCATAGAACACAATAGGCCATGGATGGATATTTAGTTGCCTTGGTTACCAATAACAAACTCAGAAACATTCTAATATCAAATGTCAAATAAGTTTGCAAATAATTACAAATTTTTTAATTGAGTTAATAATCAGTTGAAAAAAGTGTAGAATAATTGTGTGCGCAATGAGTTCTTAGTTTACAGATTATTTTTCGTCTTATAGTAGTAAAAAATGTGAATTAATGGAAACATTGAAAATGTGAATATTACAATTTAGTGCAAGCGTCATACTTCTGTATTCAAAATATGAAAACCGCATTTTGCCGTCTAAAATATGTTCAGGAGTCACAGTGTTGTCAGAAATAATTATAGTCCAATATGTTTTAAACATATTCACAGTTCACAGCTTAATAATAATATAATTAATTAAAAAATGTATAGATTTTTGTATACTATTTTAAAAATACAGCAAATTAACACCATGTTTATTGAGCTCTCCGAGCACAGCTCGGTCTCCCAGGTACTAATTAATTAATTCATGTAAGTTTTTTGACATGTATAGGTAATTATAAAACCATTAAAAAAATGATTTTTCGCCCAGCGTGGGACTTCAACTCAGGGCGCTGCAGATTTGAATTTGACCCATACATTTAGACTTTCCTAGGTCAATGGGAGATAGCTTAAGGGGATCTTCTAAAATATATGTAAAAGAAAAATGCCATTTTGAATATTTGAACTTCAATTGCGCCTGAATTCAATTAACCCACTAGTAACTTATAAAAATAGTGATTAAATTTTGCTGAAAAATGAAACTGGAAATAAATTAAATAATGTGTATGATGGATCCTAGAAAGTAATAAAAGATTTAAGAGCAAATGTACTAATACAGGAGGGGCCCCGGATCGACTCCGGTAGAGGCCCCGGATCGACTCCGGTAGGGGCCCCGGATCGACTACGGTAGGGGCCCCGGATCGACTCCGGTAGGGGCCCCGGATCGACTCCGGTAGGGGCCCCGGATCGACTCCGGTAGAGGCCCCGGATCGACTCCGGTAGGGGCCCCGGATCGACTCCGGTAGAGGCCCCGGATTGACTCCGGTACGAAACACGGGACAGATCCTTACGTAGCCGGATTTTCGATTTTCTCCCCGGGGGTCAAAATAGGGGGTTTTTTAGAAAAAAACTTCATAGAACACAATAGGCCATGGATGGATATTTAGTTGCCTTGGTTACCAATAACAAACTCAGAAACATTCTAATATCAAATGTCAAATAAGTTTGCAAATAATTACAAATTTTTTAATTGAGTTAATAATCAGTTGAAAAAAGTGTAGAATAATTGTGTGCGCAATGAGTTCTTAGTTTACAGATTATTTTTCGTCTTATAGTAGTAAAAAATGTGAATTAATGGAAACATTGAAAATGTGAATATTACAATTTAGTGCAAGCGTCATACTTCTGTATTCAAAATATGAAAACCGCATTTTGCCGTCTAAAATATGTTCAGGAGTCACAGTGTTGTCAGAAATAATTATAGTCCAATATGTTTTAAACATATTCACAGTTCACAGCTTAATAATAATATAATTAATTAAAAAATGTATAGATTTTTGTATACTATTTTAAAAATACAGCAAATTAACACCATGTTTATTGAGCTCTCCGAGCACAGCTCGGTCTCCCAGGTACTAATTAATTAATTCATGTAAGTTTTTTGACATGTATAGGTAATTATAAAACCATTAAAAAAATGATTTTACGCCCAGCGTGGGACTTCAACTCAGGGCGCTGCAGATTTGAATTTGACCCATACATTTAGACTTTCCTAGGTCAATGGGAGATAGCTTAAGGGGATCTTCTAAAATATATGTAAAAGAAAAATGCCATATTGAATATTTGAACTTCAATTGCGCCTGAATTCAATTAACCCACTAGTAACTTATAAAAATAGTGATTAAATTTTGCTGAAAAATGAAACTGGAAATAAATTAAATAATGTGTATGATGGATCCTAGAAAGTAATAAAAGATTTAAGAGCAAATGTACTAATACAGGAGGGGCCCCGGATCGACTCCGGTAGAGGCCCCGGATCGACTCCGGTAGGGGCCCCGGATCGACTCCGGTAGGGGCCCCGGATCGACTCCGGTACGAAACACGGGACAGATCCTTACGTAGCCGGATTTTCGATTTTCTCCCCGGGGGTCAAAATAGGGGGTTTTTTAGAAAAAAACTTCATAGAACACAATAGGCCATGGATGGATATTTAGTTGCCTTGGTTACCAATAACAAACTCAGAAACATTCTAATATAAAATGTCAAATAAGTTTGCAAATAATTACAAATTTTTTAATTGAGTTAATAATCAGTTGAAAAAAGTGTAGAATAATTGTGTGCGCAATGAGTTCTTAGTTTACAGATTATTTTTCGTCTTATAGTAGTAAAAAATGTGAATTAATGGAAACATTGAAAATGTGAATATTACAATTTAGTGCAAGCGTCATACTTCTGTATTCAAAATATGAAAACCGCATTTTGCCGTCTAAAATATGTTCAGGAGTCACAGTGTTGTCAGAAATAATTATGGTCCAATATGTTTTAAACATATTCACAGTTCACAGCTTAATAATAATATAATTAATTAAAAAATGTATAGATTTTTGTATACTATTTTAAAAATACAGCAAATTAACACCATGTTTATTGAGCTCTCCGAGCACAGCTCGGTCTCCCAGGTACTAATTAATTAATTCATGTAAGTTTTTTGACTTGTATAGGTAATTATAAAACCATTAAAAAAATGATTTTTCGCCCAGCGTGGGACTTCAACTCAGGGCGCTGCAGATTTGAATTTGACCCATACATTTAGACTTTCCTAGGTCAATGGGAGATAACTTAAGGGGATCTTCTAAAATATATGTAAAAGAAAAATGCCATTTTGAATATTTGAACTTCAATTGCGCCTGAATTCAATTAACCCACTAGTAACTTATAAAAATAGTGATTAAATTTTGCTGAAAAATGAAACTGGAAATAAATTAAATAATGTGTATGATGGATCCTAGAAAGTAATAAAAGATTTAAGAGCAAATGTACTAATACAGGAGGGGCCCCGGATCGACTCCGGTAGGGGCCCCGGATCGACTCCGGTAGGGGCCCCGGATCGACTCCGGTAGGGGCCCCGGATCGACTCCGGTAGGGGCCCCGGATCGACTCCGAGAGGGGTCCCGAATCGACTCCGGGAAACCCCCTAGTAACTTATAAAAATAGTGATTAAATTTTGCTGAAAAATGAAACTGGAAATAAATTAAATAATGTGTATGATGGATCCTAGAAAGTAATAAAAGATTTAAGAGCAAATGTACTAATACAGGAGGGGCCCCGGATCGACTCCGGTAGAGGCCCCGGATCGACTCCGGTAGGGGCCCCGGATCGACTCCGGTAGGGGCCCCGGATCGACTCCGGTAGGGGCCCCGGATCGACTCCGGTAGGGGCCCCGGATCGACTCCGGTAGAGGCCCCGGATCGACTCCGGTAGGGGCCCCGGATCGACTCCGGTAGAGGCCCCGGATCGACTCCGGTACGAAACACGGGACAGATCCTTACGTAGCCGGATTTTCGATTTTCTCCCCGGGGGTCAAAATAGGGGGTTTTTTAGAAAAAAACTTCATAGAACACAATAGGCCATGGATGGATATTTAGTTGCCTTGGTTACCAATAACAAACTCAGAAACATTCTAATATCAAATGTCAAATAAGTTTGCAAATAATTACAAATTTTTTAATTGAGTTAATAATCAGTTGAAAAAAGTGTAGAATAATTGTGTGCGCAATGAGTTCTTAGTTTACAGATTATTTTTCGTCTTATAGTAGTAAAAAATGTGAATTAATGGAAACATTGAAAATGTGAATATTACAATTTAGTGCAAGCGTCATACTTCTGTATTCAAAATATGAAAACCGCATTTTGCCGTCTAAAATATGTTCAGGAGTCACAGTGTTGTCAGAAATAATTATGGTCCAATATGTTTTAAACATATTCACAGTTCACAGCTTAATAATAATATAATTAATTAAAAAATGTATAGATTTTTGTATGTTTATTGAGCTCTCCGAGCACAGCTCGGTCTCCCAGGTACTAATTAATTAATTCATGTAAGTTTTTTGACATGTATAGGTAATTATAAAACCATTAAAAAAATGATTTTTCGCCCAGCGTGGGACTTCAACTCAGGGCGCTGCAGATTTGAATTTGACCCATACATTTAGACTTTCCTAGGTCAATGGGAGATAACTTAAGGGGATCTTCTAAAATATATGTAAAAGAAAAATGCCATTTTGAATATTTGAACTTCAATTGCGCCTGAATTCAATTAACCCACTAGTAACTTATAAAAATAGTGATTAAATTTTGCTGAAAAATGAAACTGGAAATAAATTAAATAATGTGTATGATGGATCCTAGAAAGTAATAAAAGATTTAAGAGCAAATGTACTAATACAGGAGGGGCCCCGGATCGACTCCGGTAGGGGCCCCGGATCGACTCCGGTAGGGGCCCCTGATCGACTCCGGTAGGGGCCCCGGATCGACTCCGGTAGGGCCCCCGGATCGACTCCGGGAGGGGTCCCGAATCGACTCCGGGAAACCCACTAGTAACTTATAAAAATAGTGATTAAATTTTGCTGAAAAATGAAACTGGAAATAAATTAAATAATGTGTATGATGGATCCTAGAAAGTAATAAAAGATTTAAGAGCAAATGTACTAATACAGGAGGGGCCCCGGATCGACTCCGGTAGAGGCCCCGGGTCGACTCCGGTAGGGGCCCCGGATCGACTCCGGTAGGGGCCCCGGATCGACTCCGGTAGGGGACCCGGATCGACTCCGGTAGAGGCCCCGGATCGACTCCGGTAGGGGCCCCGGATCGACTCCGGTAGAGGCCCCGGATCGACTCCGGTACGAAACACGGGACAGATCCTTACGTAGCCGGATTTTCGATTTTCTCCCCGGGGGTCAAAATAGGGGGTTTTTTAGAAAAAAACTTCATAGAACACAATAGGCCATGGATGGATATTTAGTTGCCTTGGTTACCAATAACAAACTCAGAAACATTCTAATATCAAATGTCAAATAAGTTTGCAAATAATTACAAATTTTTTAATTGAGTTAATAATCAGTTGAAAAAAGTGTAGAATAATTGTGTGCGCAATGAGTTCTTATTTTACAGATTATTTTTCGTCTTATAGTAGTAAAAAATGTGAATTAATGGAAACATTGAAAATGTGAATATTACAATTTAGTGCAAGCGTCATACTTCTGTATTCAAAATATGAAAACCGCATTTTGCCGTCTAAAATATGTTCAGGAGTCACAGTGTTGTCAGAAATAATTATGGTCCAATATGTTTTAAACATATTCACAGTTCACAGCTTAATAATAATATAATTAATTAAAAAATGTATAGATTTTTGTATACTATTTTAAAAATACAGCAAATTAACACCATGTTTATTGAGCTCTCCGAGCACAGCTCGGTCTCCCAGGTACTAATTAATTAATTCATGTAAGTTTTTTGACTTGTATAGGTAATTATAAAACCATTAAAAAAATGATTTTTCGCCCAGCGTGGGACTTCAACTCAGGGCGCTGCAGATTTGAATTTGACCCATACATTTAGACTTTCCTAGGTCAATGGGAGATAACTTAAGGGGATCTTCTAAAATATATGTAAAAGAAAAATGCCATTTTGAATATTTGAACTTCAATTGCGCCTGAATTCAATTAACCCACTAGTAACTTATAAAAATAGTGATTAAATTTTGCTGAAAAATGAAACTGGAAATAAATTAAATAATGTGTATGATGGATCCTAGAAAGTAATAAAAGATTTAAGAGCAAATGTACTAATACAGGAGGGCCCCCGGATCGACTCCGGTAGAGGCCCCGGATCGACTCCGGTAGGGGCCCCGGATCGACTCCGGTAGGGGCCCCGGATCGACTCCGGTAGGGGCCCCGGGTCGACTCCGGTAGAGTCCCCGGATCGACTCCGGTAGGGGCCCCGGATCGACTCCGGTAGAGGCCCCGGATCGACTCCGGTACGAAACACGGGACAGATCCTTACGTAGCCGGATTTTCGATTTTCTCCCCGGGGGTCAAAATAGGGGGTTTTTTAGAAAAAAACTTCATAGAACACAATAGGCCATGGATGGATATTTAGTTGCCTTGGTTACCAATAACAAATTCAGAAACATTCTGATATCAAATGTCAAATAAGTTTGCAAATAATTACAAATTTTTTAATTGAGTTAATAATCAGTTGAAAAAAGTGTAGAATAATTGTGTGCGCAATGAGTTATTAGTTTACAGATTATTTTTCGTCTTATAGTAGTAAAAAATGTGAATTAATGGAAACATTGAAAATGTGAATATTACAGTTTAGTGCAAGCGTCATACTTCTGTATTCAAAATATGAAAACCGCATTTTGCCGTCTAAAATATGTTCAGGAGTCACAGTGTTGTCAGAAATAATTATGGTCCAATATGTTTTAAACATATTCACAGTTCACAGCTTATTAATAATATAATTAATTAAAAAATGTATAGATTTTTGTATACTATTACAAAAATACAGCAAATTAACACCATGTTTATTGAGCTCTCCGAGCACAGCTCGGTCTCCCAGGTACTAATTAATTAATTCATGTAAGTTTTTTGACATGTATAGGTAATTATAAAACCATTAAAAAAATGATTTTTCGCCCAGCGTGGGACTTCAACTCAGGGCGCTGCAGATTTGAATTTGACCCATACATTTAGACTTTCCTAGGTCAATGGGAGATAACTTAAGGGGATCTTCTAAAATATATGTAAAAGAAAAATGCCATTTTGAATATTTGAACTTCAATTGCGCCTGAATTCAATTAACCCACTAGTAACTTATAAAAATAGTGATTAAATTTTGCTGAAAAATGAAACTGGAAATAAATTAAATAATGTGTATGATGGATCCTAGAAAGTAATAAAAGATTTAAGAGCAAATGTACTAATACAGGAGGGCCCCCGGATCGACTCCGGTAGGGGCCCCGGATCGACTCCGGTAGAGGCCCCGGATCGACTCCGGTAGGGGCCCCGGATCGACTCCGGTAGAGGCCCCGGATCGACTCCGGTACGAAACACGGGACAGATCCTTACGTAGCCGGATTTTCGATTTTCTCCCCGGGGGTCAAAATAGGGGGTTTTTTAGAAAAAAACTTCATAGAACACAATAGGCCATGGATGGATATTTAGTTGCCTTGGTTACCAATAACAAACTCAGAAACATTCTAATATCAAATGTCAAATAAGTTTGCAAATAATTACAAATTTTTTAATTGAGTTAATAATCAGTTGAAAAAAGTGTAGAATAATTGTGTGCGCAATGAGTTCTTAGTTTACAGATTATTTTTCGTCTTATAGTAGTAAAAAATGTGAATTAATGGAAACATTGAAAATGTGAATATTACAATTTAGTGCAAGCGTCATACTTCTGTATTCAAAATATGAAAACCGCATTTTGCCGTCTAAAATATGTTCAGGAGTCACAGTGTTGTCAGAAATAATTATGGTCCAATATGTTTTAAACATATTCACAGTTCACAGCTTAATAATAATATAATTAATTAAAAAATGTATAGATTTTTGTATACTATTTTAAAAATACAGCAAATTAACACCATGTTTATTGAGCTCTCCGAGCACAGCTCGGTCTCCCAGGTACTAATTAATTAATTCATGTAAGTTTTTTGACTTGTATAGGTAATTATAAAACCATTAAAAAAATGATTTTTCGCCCAGCGTGGGACTTCAACTCAGGGCGCTGCAGATTTGAATTTGACCCATACATTTAGACTTTCCTAGGTCAATGGGAGATAACTTAAGGGGATCTTCTAAAATATATGTAAAAGAAAAATGCCATTTTGAATATTTGAACTTCAATTGCGCCTGAATTCAATTAACCCACTAGTAACTTATAAAAATAGTGATTAAATTTTGCTGAAAAATGAAACTGGAAATAAATTAAATAATGTGTATGATGGATCCTAGAAAGTAATAAAAGATTTAAGAGCAAATGTACTAATACAGGAGGGCCCCCGGATCGACTCCGGTAGAGGCCCCGGATCGACTCCGGTAGGGGCCCCGGATCGACTCCGGTAGGGGCCCCGGATCGACTCCGGTAGGGGCCCCGGGTCGACTCCGGTAGAGTCCCCGGATCGACTCCGGTAGGGGCCCCGGATCGACTCCGGTAGAGGCCCCGGATCGACTCCGGTACGAAACACGGGACAGATCCTTACGTAGCCGGATTTTCGATTTTCTCCCCGGGGGTCAAAATAGGGGGTTTTTTAGAAAAAAACTTCATAGAACACAATAGGCCATGGATGGATATTTAGTTGCCTTGGTTACCAATAACAAATTCAGAAACATTCTGATATCAAATGTCAAATAAGTTTGCAAATAATTACAAATTTTTTAATTGAGTTAATAATCAGTTGAAAAAAGTGTAGAATAATTGTGTGCGCAATGAGTTATTAGTTTACAGATTATTTTTCGTCTTATAGTAGTAAAAAATGTGAATTAATGGAAACATTGAAAATGTGAATATTACAGTTTAGTGCAAGCGTCATACTTCTGTATTCAAAATATGAAAACCGCATTTTGCCGTCTAAAATATGTTCAGGAGTCACAGTGTTGTCAGAAATAATTATGGTCCAATATGTTTTAAACATATTCACAGTTCACAGCTTATTAATAATATAATTAATTAAAAAATGTATAGATTTTTGTATACTATTACAAAAATACAGCAAATTAACACCATGTTTATTGAGCTCTCCGAGCACAGCTCGGTCTCCCAGGTACTAATTAATTAATTCATGTAAGTTTTTTGACATGTATAGGTAATTATAAAACCATTAAAAAAATGATTTTTCGCCCAGCGTGGGACTTCAACTCAGGGCGCTGCAGATTTGAATTTGACCCATACATTTAGACTTTCCTAGGTCAATGGGAGATAACTTAAGGGGATCTTCTAAAATATATGTAAAAGAAAAATGCCATTTTGAATATTTGAACTTCAATTGCGCCTGAATTCAATTAACCCACTAGTAACTTATAAAAATAGTGATTAAATTTTGCTGAAAAATGAAACTGGAAATAAATTAAATAATGTGTATGATGGATCCTAGAAAGTAATAAAAGATTTAAGAGCAAATGTACTAATACAGGAGGGCCCCCGGATCGACTCCGGTAGGGGCCCCGGACCGACTCCGGTAGAGGCCCCGGATCGACTCCGGTAGGGGCCCCGGATCGACTCCGGTAGAGGCCCCGGATCGACTCCGGTACGAAACACGGGACAGATCCTTACGTAGCCGGATTTTCGATTTTCTCCCCGGGGGTCAAAATAGGGGGTTTTTTAGAAAAAAACTTCATAGAACACAATAGGCCATGGATGGATATTTAGTTGCCTTGGTTACCAATAACAAACTCAGAAACATTCTAATATCAAATGTCAAATAAGTTTGCAAATAATTACAAATTTTTTAATTGAGTTAATAATCAGTTGAAAAAAGTGTAGAATAATTGTGTGCGCAATGAGTTCTTAGTTTACAGATTATTTTTCGTCTTATAGTAGTAAAAAATGTGAATTAATGGAAACATTGAAAATGTGAATATTACAATTTAGTGCAAGCGTCATACTTCTGTATTCAAAATATGAAAACCGCATTTTGCCGTCTAAAATATGTTCAGGAGTCACAGTGTTGTCAGAAATAATTATGGTCCAATATGTTTTAAACATATTCACAGTTCACAGCTTAATAATAATATAATTAATTAAAAAATGTATAGATTTTTGTATACTATTTTAAAAATACAGCAAATTAACACCATGTTTATTGAGCTCTCCGAGCACAGCTCGGTCTCCCAGGTACTAATTAATTAATTCATGTAAGTTTTTTGACTTGTATAGGTAATTATAAAACCATTAAAAAAATGATTTTTCGCCCAGCGTGGGACTTCAACTCAGGGCGCTGCAGATTTGAATTTGACCCATACATTTAGACTTTCCTAGGTCAATGGGAGATAACTTAAGGGGATCTTCTAAAATATATGTAAAAGAAAAATGCCATTTTGAATATTTGAACTTCAATTGCGCCTGAATTCAATTAACCCACTAGTAACTTATAAAAATAGTGATTAAATTTTGCTGAAAAATGAAACTGGAAATAAATTAAATAATGTGTATGATGGATCCTAGAAAGTAATAAAAGATTTAAGAGCAAATGTACTAATACAGGAGGGCCCCCGGATCGACTCCGGTAGAGGCCCCGGATCGACTCCGGTAGGGGCCCCGGATCGACTCCGGTAGGGGCCCCGGATCGACTCCGGTAGGGGCCCCGGGTCGACTCCGGTAGAGGCCCCGGATCGACTCCGGTAGGGGCCCCGGATCGACTCCGGTAGAGGCCCCGGATCGACTCCGGTACGAAACACGGGACAGATCCTTACGTAGCCGGATTTTCGATTTTCTCCCCGGGGGTCAAAATAGGGGGTTTTTTAGAAAAAAACTTCATAGAACACAATAGGCCATGGATGGATATTTAGTTGCCTTGGTTACCAATAACAAATTCAGAAACATTCTGATATCAAATGTCAAATAAGTTTGCAAATAATTACAAATTTTTTAATTGAGTTAATAATCAGTTGAAAAAAGTGTAGAATAATTGTGTGCGCAATGAGTTATTAGTTTACAGATTATTTTTCGTCTTATAGTAGTAAAAAATGTGAATTAATGGAAACATTGAAAATGTGAATATTACAGTTTAGTGCAAGCGTCATACTTCTGTATTCAAAATATGAAAACCGCATTTTGCCGTCTAAAATATGTTCAGGAGTCACAGTGTTGTCAGAAATAATTATGGTCCAATATGTTTTAAACATATTCACAGTTCACAGCTTATTAATAATATAATTAATTAAAAAATGTATAGATTTTTGTATACTATTACAAAAATACAGCAAATTAACACCATGTTTATTGAGCTCTCCGAGCACAGCTCGGTCTCCCAGGTACTAATTAATTAATTCATGTAAGTTTTTTGACATGTATAGGTAATTATAAAACCATTAAAAAAATGATTTTTCGCCCAGCGTGGGACTTCAACTCAGGGCGCTGCAGATTTGAATTTGACCCATACATTTAGACTTTCCTAGGTCAATGGGAGATAACTTAAGGGGATCTTCTAAAATATATGTAAAAGAAAAATGCCATTTTGAATATTTGAACTTCAATTGCGCCTGAATTCAATTAACCCACTAGTAACTTATAAAAATAGTGATTAAATTTTGCTGAAAAATGAAACTGGAAATAAATTAAATAATGTGTATGATGGATCCTAGAAAGTAATAAAAGATTTAAGAGCAAATGTACTAATACAGGAGGGCCCCCGGATCGACTCCGGTAGAGGCCCCGGATCGACTCCGGTAGGGGCCCCGGATCGACTCCGGTAGGGGCCCCGGATCGACTCCGGTAGGGGCCCCGGATCGACTCCGGTAGAGGCCCCGGACATGTTTGATATTAATATCATAAGAAAGGAGTTTTAACATTATGCGTTGTAGTCTTTGAGGACATGATGATAATGGTTTATTGAAAATACTAATTAAGGGTTTGTGATCTGTTTCGACATTAATTTTTCGACCAAATGTGTATTGTGAAAATCGATCACAGCCATATAGAACTGCATATAACTCTTTTTCAATTTGTGAGTAATTCTTTTGAGTTTCATTTAGTGCTTTTGAAGCATATGCAACGGGTCTTCCTTCTTGCATAATTGTAGCGCCAACACCGTTTTGAGAAGCATCTACTGATAAAGTTAATGGTTGGTCTACATCAAAGAATTTTAAAACAGGGGGGTTGACTAATAAGTCTTTTAGTTTGTTAAAGGATTCAGTTTGTTTCGGACCCCAAAACCAAGAGATATTTTTCTTTAAGATTTCTCGTAATGGACTTGTAATTTCTGAGAAATTAGGAATAAAACGGCTTACATAAGTAGTCATGCCCAGAAATCTTTGAACTGCTTTTTTATCATCCGGTTGAGACATTGTTATTATTGCTTTGATTTTATTTTTATCTGGTTCTATGCCTTTATTTGAAATTTTGTGACCTAAGAACACAAGTTCTTGTACACAAATTTTTGATTTATTTTTGTTAAATGTTAAACCATATTTACTCGCTCTTTCAAGAACTGATTTCAAAATTTTATTATGTTCCTCCAGAGAGTCAGCCCATATTAAAATATCGTCAATATAAATTTTTACGTTTTCAATATCATCAAAAATTTGTTTAATAATTTTTTGGAAAATTTCTGATGCAGAGCTTATTCCGTATGGAAGTCGTAAATAACAATATCTCCCAAATGGCGTATTGAAAGTGCAAAGTAATGAACTATCCTTATGTAATGGAACTTGCCAAAACCCTTGACTCGCAAGTTTTGCTCGTGGTCAAAACGTTGATTAAAAAAATATAATTTATTATTTTTATTACTTATTTATTAATGTTCTATTTATTTATTATTACATTTGTCTTACAGAAAACTTAATATTATTTAACCAAAATGGAGATATGCGCTCCCCAGTTTAGTTGTTGATCCAAAGTCGTTTATTACCTGAATGCCTGTCTTTTGTTTTATTCATACTCATCAGAGCTAATCGGTTTTCTTATCACCGGATATTCTGAG
>JAVRKA010001284.1:0-17346 GCA_034508555.1 Venustoraphidia nigricollis
TTTCAGATATAGGAGTCGATAGGCATTTCAGATATAGGTGTCGATAGGCATTTCAGATATAGGTGTCGATAGGCATTTCAGATATAGGTGTCGATAGGCATTTCAGATATAGGTGCCGATAGGCATTTCAGATAAAGTTGCCGATTGGCATTTTAAAAATAGGTGCCGATAGGCATTTCAGATATAGAAGCCGATAGGCATTTCAAATATAGGTGCCGATAGGCATTCCAGATATGGTTGCCGATAGGCATTTCAAATATAGGTGCTGATAGGCATTTCAGATGTAGTTTCCGATAGGCATTTCAAAAATAGGTGTCGATAAGCATTTTAGATATAGGAGTCGATAGGTATTTCAGATATAGGTGTCGATAGGCATTTCAGATATAGGTGTCGATAGGCATTTCAGATATAGGTGCCGATAGGCATTTCAGATATAGTTGCCGATTGGCATTTTAAAAATAGGTGCCGATAGGCATTTCAGATATAGAAGCCGATAGGCATTTCAAATATAGGTGCCGATAGGCATTCCAGATATGGTTGCCGATAGGCATTTCAAATATAGGTGCTGATAGGCATTTCAGATGTAGTTTCCGATAGGCATTTCAAAAATAGGTGTCGATAGGCATTTCAGATATAGGTGTCGATAGGCATTTCAGATATAGGTGTCGATAGGCATTTCAGATATAGGTGTCGATAGGCATTTCAGATATAGGTGTCGATAGGCATTTCAGATATAGGTGTCGATAGGCATTTCAGATATAGGTGTCGATAGGCATTTCAGATATAGGTGTCGATAGGCATTTCAGATATAGGTGTCGATAGGCATTTCAGATATAGGTGTCGATAGGCATTTCAGATATAGGTGCCGATAGGCATTTCAGATATAGTTGCCGATTGGCATTTTAAAAATAAGTGCCGATAGGCATTTCAGATATAGAAGCCGATAGGCATTTCAAATATAGGTGCCGATAGGCATTCCAAATATGGTTGCCGATAGGCATTTCAAATATAGGTGTCGATAGGCATTTCAGATATAGGTGTCGATAGGCATTTCAGATATAAGTGTCGATAGGCATTTCAGATATAGGTGTCGATAGGCATTTCAGATATAGGTGTCGATAGGCATTTCAGATATAGGTGTCGATAGGCATTTCAGATATAGGTGTCGATAGGCATTTCAGATATAGGTGTCGATAGGCATTTCAGATATAGGTGTCGATAGGCATTTCAGATATAGGTGTCGATAGGCATTTCAGATAAATGGGGGCGATAGGCATTTCAGATATAGGTGCCGATAGGCATTTCAGATATAGTTGCCGATTGGCATTTTAAAAATAGGTGTCGATAGGCATTTCAGATATAGAAGCCGATAGGCATTTCAAATATAGGTGCCGATAGGCATTCCAGATATGGTTGCCGATAGGCATTTCAAATATAGGTGCTGATAGGCATTTCAGATGTAGTTTCCGATAGGCATTTCAAAAATAGGTGTCGATAAACATTTTAGATATAGGTGTCGATAGGCATTTCAGATATAGGTGTCGATAGGCATTTCAGATATAGGTGTCGATAGGCATTTCAGATATAGGTGTCGATAGGCATTTCAGATATAGGTGTCGATAGGCATTTCAGATATAGGTGTCGATAGGCATTTCAGATATAAGTGTCGATAGGCATTTCAGATATAGGTGTCGATAGGCATTTCAGATATAGGTGCCGATAGGAATTTCAGATATAGTTGCCGATTGGCATTTTAAAAATAGGTGCCGATATGCATTTCGGATATAGAAGCCGATAGGCATTTCAAATATAGGTGCCGATAGGCATTCCAGATATGGTTGCCGATAGGCATTTCAAATACAGGTGCTGATAGGCATTTCAGATGTAGTTTCCGATAGGCATTTCAAAAATAGGTGTCGATAGGCATTTCAGATATAGGTGTCGATAGGCATTTCAGATATAGGTGTCGATAGGCATTTCAGATATAGGTGTCGATAGGCATTTCAGATATAGGTGTCGATAGGCATTTCAGATATAGGTGTCGATAGGCATTTCAGATATAGGTGTCGATAGGCATTTCAGATATAGGTGTCGATAGGCATTTCAGATATAGGTGCCGATAGGCATTTCAGATATAGTTGCCGATTGGCATTTTAAAAATAGGTGCCGATAGGCATTTCAGATATAGAAGCCGATAGGCATTTCAAACATAGGTGCCGATAGGCATTCCAGATATGGTTGCCGATAGGCATTTCAAATATAGGTGCTGATAGGCATTTCAGATGTAGTTTCCGATAGGCATTTCAAAAATAGGTGTCGATAGGCATTTTAGATATAGGTGTCGATAGGCATTTCAGATATAGGTGTCGATAGGCATTTCAGATATAGGTGTCGATAGGCATTTCAGATATAGGTGTCGATAGGCATTTCAGATATAGGTGTCGATAGGCATTTCAGATATAGGTGTCGATAGGCATTTCAGATATAGGTGTCGATAGGCATTTCAGATATAGGTGCCGATAGGCATTTCAGATATAGTTGCTGATTGGCATTTTGAAAATAGGTGCCGATAGGCATTTCAGATATAGAAGCCGATAGGCATTTCAAATATAGGTGCCGATAGGCATTCCAGATATGGTTGCCGATAGGCATTTCAAATATAGGTGCTGATAGGCAATTCAGATGTAGTTTCCGATAGGCATTTCAAAAATAGGTGTCGATAGGCATTTCAGATATAGGTGTCGATAGGCATTTCAGATATAGGTGTCGATAGGCATTTCAGATATAGGTGTCGATAGGCATTTCAGATATAGGTGTCGATAGGCATTTCAGATATAGGTGTCGATAGGCATTTCAGATATAGGTGTCGATAGGCATTTCAGATATAGGTGCCGATAGGCATTTCAGATATAGTTGCCGATTGGCATTTTAAAAATAGGTGCCGATAGGCATTTCAGATATAGGTGTCGATAGGCATTTCAGATATAGGTGTCGATAGGCATTTCAGATATAGGTGTCTATAGGCATTTCAGATATAGATGTCGATAGGCATTTCAGATATAGGTGTCGATAGGCATTTCAGATATAGGTGTCGATAGGCATTTCAAATATAGGTGCCGATAGGCATTTCAGATATAGTTGCCGATTGGCATTTTAAAAATAGGTGCCGATAGGCATTTCAGATATAGAAGCCGATAGGCATTTCAGATATAGAAGCCGATAGGCATTTCAAATATAGGTGCCGATAGGCATTCCAGATATGGTTGCCGATAGGCATTTCAAATATAGGTGCTGATAGGCATTTCAGATGTAGTTTCCGATAGGCATTTCAAAAATTGGTGTCGATAGGCATTTCAGATATAGGTGTCGATAGGCATTTCAGATATAGGTGTCGATAGGCATTTTAGATATAGGTGTCGATAGGCATTTCAGATATAGGTGTCGATAGGCATTTCAGATATAGGTGTCGATAGGCATTTCAGATATAGGTGTCGATAGGCATTTCAGATATAGATGCCGATAGGCATTTCAGATATAGTTGCCGATTGGCATTTTAAAAATAAGTGCCGATAGGCATTTTAGATATAGAAGCCGATAGGCATTTCAAATATAGGTGCCGATAGGCATTCCAGATATGGTTGCCGATAGGCATTTCAAATATAGGTGCTGATAGGCATTTCAGATGTAGTTTCCGATAAGCATTTCAAAAATAGGTGTCGATAGGCATTTCAGATATAGGTGTCGATAGGCATTTCAGATATAGGTGTCGATAGGCATTTCAGATATAGGTGTCGATAGGCATTTCAGATATAGGTGTCGATTAGCATTTCAGATATAGGTGTCGATAGGCATTTCAGATATAGGTGTCGATAGGCATTTCAGATATAGGTGTCGATAGGCATTTCAGATATAGGTGCCGATAGGCATTTCAGATATAGTTGCCGATTGGCATTTTAAAAATAGGTGCCGATAGGCATTTCAGATATTAAAGCCGATAGGCATTTCAAATATAGGTGCCGATAGGCATTCCAGATATGGTTGCCGATAGGCATTTCAAATATAGGTGCTGATAGGCATTTCAGATGTAGTTTCCGATAGGCATTTAAAAAATAGGTGTCGATAGGCATCTCAGATATAGGTGTCGATAGGCATTTCAGATATAGGTGTCGATAGGCATTTCAGATATAGATGTCGATAGGCATTTCAGATATAGGTGTCGATAGGCATTTCAGATATAGGTGTCGATAGGCATTTCAGATATAGGTGTCGATAGGCATTTCAGATATAGGTGTCGATAGGCATTTCAGATATAGGTGCCGATAGGCATTTCAGATATAGAAGCCGATAGGCATTTCAAATATAGGTGCCGATAGGCATTCTAGATATGGTTGCCGATAGGCATTTCAAATATAGGTGCTGATAGGCATTTCAGATGTAGTTTCCGATAGGCATTTCAAAAATAGGTGTCGATAGGCATTTCAGATATAGGTGTCGATAGGCATTTCAGATATAGGTGTCGATAGGCATTTCAGATATAGGTGTCGATAGGCATTTCAGATATAGGTGTCGATAGGCATTTCAGATATAGGTGTCGATAGGCATTTCAGATATAGGTGTCGATAGGCATTTCAGGCATAGGTGTCGATAGGCATTTCAGATATAGGTGCCGATAGGCATTTAAGATATAGTTGCCGATTGGCATTTTAAAAATAGGTGCCGATAGGCATTTCAGATATAGAAGCCGATAGGCATTTCAAATATAGGTGCCGATAGGCATTCCAGATATGGTTGCCGATAGGCATTTCAAATATGGTGCTGATAGGCATTTCTGATGTAGTTTCCTATAGGCATTTCAAAAATAGGTGTCGATAGGCATTTCAGATATAGGTGTCGATAGGCATTTCAGATATAGGTGTCGATAGGCATTTCAGATATAGGTGTCGATAGGCATTTCAGATATAGGTGTCGATAGGCATTTCAGACATAGGTGTCGATAGGCATTTCAGATATAGGTGTCGATAGGCATTTCAGATATAGGTGTCGATAGGCATTTCAGATATAGGTGCCGATAGGCATTTCAGATATAGTTGCCGATTGGCATTTTAAAAATAGGTGCCGATAGGCATTTCAGATATAGAAGCCGTTAGGCATTTCAAATATAGGTGCCGATAGGCATTCCAGATATGGTTGCCGATAGGCATTTCAAATATAGGTGCTGATAGGCATTTCAGATGTAGTTTCCGATAGGCATTTCAAAAATAGGTGTCGATAAGCATTTCAGATATAGGAGTAGATAGGTATTTCAGATATAGGTGTCGATAGGCATTTCAGATATAGGTGTCGATAGGCATTTCAGATATAGGTGCCGATAGGCATTTCAGATATAGTTGCCGATTGGCATTTTAAAAATAAGTGCCGATAGGCATTTCAGATATAGAAGCCGATAGGCATTTCAAATATAGGTGCCGATAGGCATTCCAGATATGGTTGCCGATAGGCATTTCAAATATAGGTGCTGATAGGCATTTCAGATGTAGTTTCCGATAGGCATTTCAAAAATAGGTGTCGATAGGCATTTCAGATATAGGTGTCGATAGGCATTTCA
This sequence comes from Venustoraphidia nigricollis, assembly GCA_034508555.1. Taxonomy (NCBI): domain Eukaryota; kingdom Metazoa; phylum Arthropoda; class Insecta; order Raphidioptera; family Raphidiidae; genus Venustoraphidia; species Venustoraphidia nigricollis. The sequence goes on from JAVRKA010001284.1 coordinate 5,606, forward strand.
GATATAGGTGTCGATAGGCATTTCAGATATAGGTGTCGATAGGCATTTCAGATATAGGTCTCGATAGGAATTTCAGATATAGGTGACGATAGGCATTTCAGATATAGGTGCCGATAGGCATTTCAGATATAGGTGTCGATAGGCATTTCAGATATAGGTGTCGATAGGCATTTTAGATATAGGTGTCGATAGGCATTTCAGATATAGGTGTCGATAGGCATTTCAGATATAGGTGTCGATAGGCATTTCAGATATAGGTGTCGATAGGCATTTCAGATATAGGTGTCGATAGGCATTTCAGATATAGGTGCCGATAGGCATTTCAGATATAGTTGCCGATTGGCATTTTAAAAATAAGTGCCGATAGGCATTTCAGATATAGAAGCCGATAGGCATTTCAAATATAGGTGCCGATAGGCATTCCAGATATGGTTGCCGATAGGCATTTCAAATATAGGTGCTGATAGGCATTTCAGATGTAGTTTCCGATAGGCATTTCAAAAATAGGTGTCGATAGGCATTTCAGATATAGGTGTCGATAGGCATTTCAGATATAGGTGTCGATAGGCATTTCAGATATAGGTGTCGATAGGCATTTCAGATATAGGTCTCGATAGGAATTTCAGATATAGGTGACGATAGGCATTTCAGATATAGGTGTCGATAGGCATTTCAGATATAGGTGTCGATAGGCATTTCAGATATAGGTGCCGATAGGCATTTCAGATATAGTTGCCGATTGGCATTTTAAAAATAGGTGTCGATAGGCATTTCAGATATAGAAGCCGATAGGCATTTCAAATATAGGTGCCGATAGGCATTCCAGATATGGTTGCCGATAGGCATTTCAAATATATGTGCTGATAGGCATTTCAGATGTAGTTTCCGATAGGCATTTCAAAAATAGGTGTCGATAGGCATTTCAGATATAGGTGTCGATAGGCATTTCAGATATAGGTGTCGATAGGCATTTCAGATATAGGTGTCGATAGGCATTTCAGATATAGGTGTCGATAGGCATTTCAGATATAGGTGTCGATAGGCATTTCAGATATAGGTGTCGATAGGCTTTTCAGATATAGGTGCCGATAGGCATTTCAGATATAGTTGCTGATTGGCATTTTAAAAATAGGTGCCGATAGGCATTTCAGATATAGTTGCCGATTGGCATTTTAAAAATAGGTGCCGATAGGCATTTCAGATATAGAAGCCGATAGGCATTTCAAATATAGGTGCCGATAGGCATTCCAGATATGGTTGCCGATAGGCATTTCAAATATAGGTGCTAATAGGCATTTCAGATGTAGTTTCCGATAGGCATTTCAAAAACAGGTGCCGATAGGCATTTCAGATATAGGTGCCGATAGGCATTTCAGATATAGTTGCCGATTGGCATTTTAAAAATAGGTGCCGATAGGCATTTTAGTTGTAGAAGCCGATAGGTATTTCAAATATAGGTGTCGATAAGCATTTCAGATATGGGTGCCGATAGGCATTTCAAATATAGGAACTAATAGGCATTTCAGATGTAGTTTCCGATAAGCATTTCAAAAACAGGTGCCGATAGGCATTTCAGATATAGGTGCCGATAGGCATTTCAGATATAGTTGCCGATTGGCATTTTAAAAATAGGTGCCGATAGGCATTTTAGGTGTAGTTTCCGATAGGCATTTCAAAAATAGGTGTCGATAGGCATTTCAGATATAGGTGTCGATAGGCATTTCAGATATAGGTGTCGATAGGCATTTCAGATATAGGTGTCGATAGGCATTTCAGATATAGGTGTCGATAGGCATTTCAGATATAGGTGTCGATAGGCATTTCAGATATAGGTGTCGATAGGCATTTCAGATATAGGTGCCGATAGGCATTTCAGATAAAGTTGCCTATTGGCATTTTAAAAATTGGTGCCGATAGGCATTTCAGATATAGAAGCCGATAGGCATTTCAAATATAGGTGCCGATAGGCATTCCAGATATGGTTGCCGATAGGCATTTCAAATATAGGTGCTGATAGGCATTTCAGATGTTGTTTCCGATAGGCATTTCAAAAATAGGTGTCGATAAGCATTTTAGATATAGGAGTCGATAGGTATTTCAGATATAGGTGTCGATAGGCATTTCAGATATAGGTGTCGATAGGCATTTCAGATATAGGTGCCGATAGGCATTTCAGATATAGTTGCCGATTGGCATTTTAAAAATAGGTGCCGATAGGCATTTCAGATATAGAAGCCGATAGGCATTTCAAATATAGGTGCCGATAGGCATTCCAGATATGGTTGCCGATAGGCATTTCAAATATAGGTGCTGATAGGCATTTCAGATGTAGTTTCCGATAGGCATTTCAAATATAGGTGTCGATAGGCATTTCAGATATAGGTGTCGATAGGCATTTCAGATATAGGTGTCGATAGGCATTTCAGATATAGGTGTCGATAGGCATTTCAGATATAGGTGTCGATAGGCATTTCAGATATAGGTGTCGATAGGCATTTCAGATATAGGTGTCGATAGGCATTTCAGATATAGGTGTCGATAGGCATTTCAGATATAGGTGTCGATAGGCATTTCAGATATAGGTGTCGATAGGCATTTCAGATATAGGTGCCGATAGGCATTTCAGATATAGTTGCCGATTGGCATTTTAAAAATAAGTGCCGATAGGCATTTCAGATATAGAAGCCGATAGGCATTTCAAATATAGGTGCCGATAGGCATTCCAGATATGGTTGCCGATAGGCATTTCAAATATAGGTGTCGATAGGCATTTCAGATATAGGTGTCGATAGGCATTTCAGATATAGGTGTCGATAGGCATTTCAGATATAGGTGTCGATAGGCATTTCAGATATAGGTGTCGATAGGCATTTCAGATATAGGTGTCGATAGGCATTTCAGATATAGGTGTCGATAGGCATTTCAGATATAGGTGTCGATAGGCATTTCAGATATAGGTGCCGATAGGCATTTCAGATATAGTTGCCGAATGGCATTTTAAAAATAGGTGCCGATAGGCATTTCAGATATAGAAGCCGATAGGCATTTCAAATATAGGTGCCGATAGGCTTTCCAGATATGGTTGCCGAAAGGCATTTCAAATATAGGTGCTGATAGGCATTTCAGATGTAGTTTCCGATAGGCATTTCAAAAATAGGTGTCGATAGGCATTTCAGATATAGGTGTCGATAGGCATTTCAGATATAGGTGTCGATAGGCATTTCAGATATAGGTGTCGATTGGCATTTTAGATATAGGTGTCGATAGGCATTTCAGATATAGGTGTCGATAGGCATTTCAGATATAGGTGTCGATAGGCATTTCAGATAAATGGGGGCGATAGGCATTTCAGATATAGGTGCCGATAGGCATTTCAGATATAGTTGCCGATTGGCATTTTAAAAATAGGTGTCGATAGGCATTTCAGATATAGAAGCCGATAGGCATTTCAAATATAGGTGCCGATAGGCATTCCAGATATGGTTGCCGATAGGCATTTCAAATATAGGTGCTGATAGGCATTTCAGATGTAGTTTCCGATAGGCATTTCAAAAATAGGTGTCGATAAACATTTTAGATATAGGTGTCGATAGGCATTTCAGATATAGGTGTCGATAGGAATTTCAGATATAGGTGTCGATAGGCATTTCAGATATAGGTGTCGATAGGCATTTCAGATATAGGTGTCGATAGGCATTTCAGATATAGGTGTCGATAGGCATTTCAGATATAAGTGTCGATAGGCATTTCAGATATAGATGTCGATAGGCATTTCAGATATAGGTGCCGATAGGAATTTCAGATATAGTTGCCGATTGGCATTTTAAAAATAGGTGCCGATAGGCATTTCGGATATAGAAGCCGATAGGCATTTCAAATATAGGTGCCGATAGGCATTCCAGATATGGTTGCCGATAGGCATTTCAAATATAGGTGCTGATAGGCATTTCAGATGTAGTTTCCGATAGGCATTTCAAAAATAGGTGTCGATAGGCATTTCAGATATAGGTGTCGATAGGCATTTCAGATATAGGTGTCGATAGGCATTTCAGATATAGGTGTCGATAGGCATTTCAGATATAGGTGTTGATAGGCATTTCAGATATAGGTGTCGATAGGCATTTCAGATATAGGTGTCGATAGGCATTTCAGATATAGGTGTCGATAGGCATTTCAGATATAGGTGCCGATAGGCATTTCAGATATAGTTGCCGATTGGCATTTTAAAAATAGGTGCCGATAGGCATTTCAGATATAGAAGCCGATAGGCATTTCAAATATAGGTGCCGATAGGCATTCCAGATATGGTTGCCGATAGGCATTTCAAATATAGGTGCTGATAGGCATTTCAGATGTAGTTTCCGATAGGCATTTCAAAAATAGGTGTCGATAGGCATTTCAGATATAGGTGTCGATAGGCATTTCAGATATAGGTGTCGATAGGCATTTCAGATATAGGTGTCGATAGGCATTTCAGATATAGGTGTCGATAGGCATTTCAGATATAGGTGTCGATAGGCATTTTAGATATAGGTGTCGATAGGCATTTCAGATATAGGTGTCGATAGGCATTTCAGATATAGGTGTCGATAGGCATTTCAGATATAGGTGCCGATAGGCATTTCAGATATAGTTGCTGATTGGCATTTTAAAAATAGGTGCCGATAGGCATTTCAGATATAGAAGCCGATAGGCATTTCAAATATAGGTGCCGATAGGCATTCCAGATATGGTTGCCGATAGGCATTTCAAATATAGGTGCTGATAGGCAATTCAGATGTAGTTTCCGATAGGCATTTCAAAAATAGGTGTCGATAGGCATTTCAGATATAGGTGTCGATAGGCATTTCAGATATAGGTGTCGATAGGCATTTCAGATATAGGTGTCGATAGGCATTTCAGATATAGGTGTCGATAGGCATTTCAGATATAGGTGTCGATAGGCATTTCAGATATAGGTGTCGATAGGCATTTCAGATATAGGTGCCGATATGCATTTCAGATATAGTTGCCGATTGGCATTTTAAAAATAGGTGCCGATAGGCATTTCAGATATAGGTGTCGATAGGCATTTCAGATATAGGTGTCGATAGGCATTTCAGATATAGGTGTCTATAGGCATTTCAGATATAGGTGTCGATAGGCATTTCAGATATAGGTGTCGATAGGCATTTCAGATATAGGTGTCGATAGGCATTTCAAATATAGGTGCCGATAGGCATTTCAGATATAGTTGCCGATTGGCATTTTAAAAATAGGTGCCGATAGGCATTTCAGATATAGAAGCCGATAGGCATTTCAAATATAGGTGCCGATAGGCATTCCAGATATGGTTGCCGATAGGCATTTCAAATATAGGTGCTGATAGGCATTTCAGATGTAGTTTCCGATAGGCATTTCAAAAATTGGTGTCGATAGGCATTTCAGATATAGGTGTCGATAGGCATTTCAGATATAGGTGTCGATAGGCATTTCAGATATAGGTGTCGATAGGCATTTCAGATATAGGTGTCGATAGGCATTTCAGATATAGGTGTCGATAGGCATTTCAGATATAGGTGTCGATAGGCATTTCAGATATAGGTGCCGATAGGCATTTCAGATATAGTTGCCGATTGGCATTTTAAAAATAGGTGCCGATAGGCATTTCAGATATAGAAGCCGATAGGCATTTCAAATATAGGTGCCGATAGGCATTCCAGATATGGTTGCCGATAGGCATTTCAAATATAGGTGCTGATAGGCATTTCAGATGTAGTTTCCGATAAGCATTTCAAAAATAGGTGTCGATAGGCATTTCAGATATAGGTGTCGATAGGCATTTCAGATATAGGTGTCGATAGGCATTTCAGATATAGGTGTCGATAGGCATTTCAGATATAGGTGTCGATTGGCATTTCAGATATAGGTGTCGATAGGCATTTCAGATATAGGTGTCGATAGGCATTTCAGATATAGGTGTCGATAGGCATTTCAGATATAGGTGCCGATAGGCATTTCAGATATAGTTGCCGATTGGCATTTTAAAAATAGGTGCCGATAGGCATTTCAGATATTAAAGCCGATAGGCATTTCAAATATAGGTGCCGATAGGCATTCCAGATATGGTTGCCGATAGGCATTTCAAATATAGGTGCTGATAGGCATTTCAGATGTAGTTTCCGATAGGCATTTAAAAAATAGGTGTCGATAGGCATCTCAGATATAGGTGTCGATAGGCATTTCAGATATAGGTGTCGATAGGCATTTCAGATATAGATGTCGATAGGCATTTCAGATATAGGTGTCGATAGGCATTTCAGATATAGGTGTCGATAGGCATTTCAGATATAGGTGTCGATAGGCATTTCAGATATAGGTGTCGATAGGCATTTCAGATATAGGTGCCGATAGGCATTTCAGATATAGAAGCCGATAGGCATTTCAAATATAGGTGCCGATAGGCATTCTAGATATGGTTGCCGATAGGCATTTCAAATATAGGTGCTGATAGGCATTTCAGATGTAGTTTCCGATAGGCATTTCAAAAATAGGTGTCGATAGGCATTTCAGATATAGGTGTCGATAGGCACTTCAGATATAGGTGTCGATAGGCATTTCAGATATAGGTGTCGATAGGCATTTCAGATATAGGTGTCGATAGGCATTTCAGATATAGGTGTCGATAGGCATTTCAGATATAGGTGTCGATAGGCATTTCAGATATAGGTGTCGATAGGCATTTCAGATATAGGTGCCGATAGGCATTTAAGATATAGTTGCCGATTGGCATTTTAAAAATAGGTGCCGATAGGCATTTCAGATATAGAAGCCGATAGGCATTTCAAATATAGGTGCCGATAGGCATTCCTGATATGGTTGCCGATAGGCATTTCAAATATGGTGCTGATAGGCATTTCTGATGTAGTTTCCTATAGGCATTTCAAAAATAGGTGTCGATAGGCATTTCAGATATAGGTGTCGATAGGCATTTCAGATATAGGTGTCGATAGGCATTTCAGATATAGGTGTCGATAGGCATTTCAGATATAGGTGTCGATAGGCATTTCAGACATAGGTGTCGATAGGCATTTCAGATATAGGTGTCGATAGGCATTTCAGATATAGGTGTCGATAGGCATTTCAGATATAGGTGCCGATAGGCATTTCAGATATAGTTGCCGATTGGCATTTTAAAAATAGGTGCCGATAGGCATTTCAGATATAGAAGCCGATAGGCATTTCAAATATAGGTGCCGATAGGCATTCCAGATATGGTTGCCGATAGGCATTTCAAATATAGGTGCTGATAGGCATTTCAGATGTAGTTTCCGATAGGCATTTCAAAAATAGGTGTCGATAGGCATTTCAGATATAGGTGTCGATAGGCATTTCAGATATAGGTGTCGATAGGCATTTCAGATATAGGTGTCGATAGGCATTTCAGATATAGGTGTCGATAGGCATTTCAGATATAGGTGTCGATAGGCATTTCAGATATAGGTGTCGATAGGCATTTCAGATATAGGTGTCGATAGGCATTTCAGATATAGGTGCCGATAGGCATTTCAGATATAGTTGCCGATTGGCATTTTAAAAATAAGTGCCGATAGGCATTTCAGATATAGAAGCCGATAGGCATTTCAAATATAGGTGCCGATAGGCATTCCAGATATGGTTGCCGATAGGCATTTCAAATATAGGTGCTGATAGGCATTTCAGATGTAGTTTCCGATAGGCATTTCAAAAATAGGTGTCGATTGGCATTTCAGATATAGGTGTCGATAGGCATTTCAGATATAGGTGTCGATAGGCATTTCAGATATAGGTGTCGATAGGCAAATCAGATATAGGTGTCGATAGGCATTTCAGATATAGGTGTCGATAGGCATTTCAGATATAGGTATCGATAGGCATTTCAGATATAGGTGTCGATAGGCATTTCAGATATAGGTGCCGATAGGCATTTCAGATATAGTTGCCGATTGGCAGTTTAAAAATAGGTGCCGATAGGCATTTCAGATATAGAAGCCGATAGGCATTTCAAATATAGGTGCCGATAGGCATTCCAGATATGGTTGCCGATAGGCATTTCAAATATAGGTGCTGATAGGCATTTCAGATGTAGTTTCCGATAGGCATTTCAAAAATAGGTGTCGATAGGCATTTCAGATATAGGCGTCGATAGGCATTTCAGATATAGGTGTCGATAGGCATTTCAGATATAGGTGTCGATAGGCATTTGAGATATAGGTGTCGATAGGCATTTCAGATATAGGTGTCGATAGGCATTTCAGATATAGGTGTCGATAGGCATTTCAAATATAGGTGCTGATAGGCATTTCAGATGTAGTTTCCGATAGGCATTTCAAAAATAGGTGTCGATAGGCATTTCAGATATAGGTGTCGATAGGCATTTCAGATATAGGTGTCGATAGGCATTTCAGATATAGGTGTCGATAGGCATTTCAGATATAGGTGTCGACAGGCATTTCAGATATAGGTGTCGATAGGCATTTCAGATATAGGTGTCGATAGGCATTTCAGATATAGGTGTCGATAGGCATTTCAGATATAGGTGTCGATAGGCATTTCAGATATAGGTGCCGATAGGCATTTCAGATATAGTTGCCGATTGGCATTTTAAAAATAGGTGCCGATAGGCATTTCAGATATAGAAGCCGATAGGCATTTCAAATATAGGTGCCAATAGGCATTCCAGATATGGTTGCCGATAGGCATTTCAAATATAGGTGCTGATAGGCATTTCAGATGTAGTTTCCGATAGGCATTTCAAAAATAGGTGTCGATAGGCATTTCAGATATAGGTGTCGATAGGCATTTCAGATATAGGTGTCGATAGGCATTTCAGATATAGGTGTCGATAGGCATTTCAGATATAGGTGTCGATAGGCATTTCAGATATAGGTGTCGATAGGCATTTCAGATATAGGTGTCGATAGGCATTTCAGATATAGGTGTCGATAGGCATTTCAGATATAGGTGCCGATAGGCATTTCAGATATAATTGCCGATTGGCATTTTAAAAATAGGTGCCGATAGGCATTTCAGATATAGAAGCCGATAGGCATTTCAAATATAGGTGCCGATAGGCATTCCAGATATGGTTGCCGATAGGCATTTCAAATATAGGTGCTGATAGGCATTTCAGGTGTAGTTTCCGATAGGCATTTCAAAAATAGGTGTCGATAGGCATTTCAGATATAGGTGTCGATAGGCATTTCAGATATAGGTGTCGATAGGCATTTCAGATATAGGTGTCGATAGGCATTTCAGATATAGGTGTCGATAGGCATTTCAGATATAGGTGTCGATAGGCATTTCAGATATAGGTGTCGATAGGCATTTCAGATATAGGTGTCGATAGGCATTTCAGATATAGGTGTCGATAGGCATTTCAGATATAGGTGTCGATAGGCATTTCAGATATAGGTGTCGATAGGCATTTCAGATATAGGTGTCGATAGGCATTTCTCAACATAGGTGTCGATAGGCATTTCAGATAAAGGTGCCGATAGGCATTTCAGATATAGTTGCCGATTGGCAGTTTAAAAATAGGTGCCGATAGGCATTTCAGATATAGAAGCCGATAGGCATTTCAAATATAGGTGCCGATAGGCATTCCAGATATGGTTGCCGATAGGCATTTCAAATATAGGTGCTGATAGGCATTTCAGATGTAGTTTCCGATAGGCATTTCAAAAATAGGTGTCGATAGGCATTTCAGATATAGGTGTCGATAGGCATTTCAGATATAGGTGTCGATAGGCATTTCAGATATAGGTGGCGATAGGCATTTCAGATATAGGTGTCGATAGGCATTTCAGATATAGGTGTCGATAGGCATTTCAGATATAGGTGTCGATGGGCATTTCAGATATAGGTGTCGATAGGCATTTCAGATATAGGTGCCGATAGGCATTTCAGATATAGTTGCCGATTGGCATTTTAAAAATAGGTGCCGATAGGCATTTCAGATATAGAAGCCGATAGGCATTTCAAATATAGGTGCCGATAGGCATTCCAGATATGGTTGCCGATAGGCATTTCAAATATAGGTGCTGATAGGCATTTCAGATGTAGTTTCCGATAGGCATTTCAAAAATAGGTGTCGATAGGCATTTTAGATATAGGTGTCGATAGGCATTTCAGATATAGGTGTCGATAGGCATTTCAGATATAGGTGTCGATAGGCATTTCAGATATAGGTGTCGATAGGCATTTCAGATATAGGTGTCGATAGGCATTTCAGATATAGGTGTCGATAGGCATTTCAGATATAGGTGTCGATAGGCATTTCAGATATAGGTGTCGATAGGCATTTCAGATATAGGTGCCGATAGGCATTTCAGATATAGTTGCCGATTGGCAGTTTAAAAATAGGTGCCGATAGGCATTTCAGATATAGAAGCCGATAGGCATTTCAAATATAGGTGCCGATAGGCATTCCAGATATGGTTGCCGATAGGCATTTCAAATATAGGTGCTGATAGGCATTTCAGATGTAGTTTCCGATAGGCATTTCAAAAATAGGTGTCGATAGGCATTTCAGATATAGGCGTCGATAGGCATTTCAGATATAGGTGTCGATAGGCATTTCAGATATAGGTGTCGATAGGCATTTGAGATATAGGTGTCGATAGGCATTTCAGATATAGGTGTCGATAGGCATTTCAGATATAGGTGTCGATAGGCATTTCAAATATAGGTGCTGATAGGCATTTCAGATGTAGTTTCCGATAGGCATTTCAAAAATAGGTGTCGATAGGCATTTCAGATATAGGTGTCGATAGGCATTTCAGATATAGGTGTCGATAGGCATTTCAGATATAGGTGTCGATAGGCATTTCAGATATAGGTGTCGACAGGCATTTCAGATATAGGTGTCGATAGGCATTTCAGATATAGGTGTCGATAGGCATTTCAGATATAGGTGTCGATAGGCATTTCAGATATAGGTGTCGATAGGCATTTCAGATATAGGTGCCGATAGGCATTTCAGATATAGTTGCCGATTGGCATTTTAAAAATAGGTGCCGATAGGCATTTCAGATATAGAAGCCGATAGGCATTTCAAATATAGGTGCCAATAGGCATTCCAGATATGGTTGCCGATAGGCATTTCAAATATAGGTGCTGATAGGCATTTCAGATGTAGTTTCCGATAGGCATTTCAAAAATAGGTGTCGATAGGCATTTCAGATATAGGTGTCGATAGGCATTTCAGATATAGGTGTCGATAGGCATTTCAGATATAGGTGTCGATAGGCATTTCAGATATAGGTGTCGATAGGCATTTCAGATATAGGTGTCGATAGGCATTTCAGATATAGGTGTCGATAGGCATTTCAGATATAGGTGTCGATAGGCATTTCAGATATAGGTGCCGATAGGCATTTCAGATATAATTGCCGATTGGCATTTTAAAAATAGGTGCCGATAGGCATTTCAGATATAGAAGCCGATAGGCATTTCAAATATAGGTGCCGATAGGCATTCCAGATATGGTTGCCGATAGGCATTTCAAATATAGGTGCTGATAGGCATTTCAGATGTAGTTTCCGATAGGCATTTCAAAAATAGGTGTCGATAGGCATTTCAGATATAGGTGTCGATAGGCATTTCAGATATAGGTGTCGATAGGCATTTCAGATATAGGTGTCGATAGGCATTTCAGATATAGGTGTCGATAGGCATTTCAGATATAGGTGTCGATAGGCATTTCAGATATAGGTGTCGAT
>JAVRKA010001285.1:0-17310 GCA_034508555.1 Venustoraphidia nigricollis
GGTGCCGATAGGCATTTCAGATATAGTTGCCGATTGGCATTTTAAAAATAGGTGCCGATAGGCATTTCAGATATAGAAGCCGATAGGCATTTCAAATATAGGTGCCGATAGGCATTCCAGATATGGTTGCCGATAGGCATTTCAAATATAGGTGCTGATAGGCATTTCAGATGTAGTTTCCGATAGGCATTTCAAAAATAGGTGTCGATAGGCATTTCAGATATAGGTGTCGATAGGCATTTCAGATATAGGTGTCGATAGGCATTTCAGATATAGGTGTCGATAGGCATTTCAGATATAGGTGCCGATAGGCATTTCAGATATAGTTGCCGATTGGCATTTTAAAAATAGGTGCCGATAGGCATTTCAGATATAGAGCCGATAGGCATTTCAAATATAGGTGTCGATAGGTATTCCAGATATGGTTGCCGATAGGCATTTCAAATATAGGTGCTGATAGGCATTTCAGATGTAGTTCCCGATAGGCATTTCAAAAATAGGTGTCGATAGGCATTTCAGATATAGGTGTCGATAGGCATTTCAGATATAGGTGTCGATAGGCATTTCAGATATAGGTGTCGATAGGCATTTCAGATATAGGTGTCGATAGGCATTTCAGATATAGGTGTCGATAGGCATTTCAGATATAGGTGTCGATAGGCATTTCAGATATAGGTGTCGATAGGCATTTCAGAATAGGTGTCGATAGGCATTTCAGATATAAGTGCCGATAGGCATTTCAGATATAGTTGCCGATTAGCATTTTAAAAATAGGTGCCGATAGGCATTTCAGATATAGAAGCCGATAGGCATTTCAAATATAGGTGCCGATAGGCATTCCAGATATGGTTGCCGATAGGCATTTCAAATATAGGTGCTGATAGGCATTTCAGATGTAGTTTCCGATAGGCATTTCAAAAATAGGTGTCGATAGGCATTTCAGATATAGGTGTCGATAGGCATTTCAGATATAGGTGTCGATAGGCATTTCAGATATAGGTGTCGATAGGCATTTCAGATATAGGTGTCGATAGGCATTTCAGATATAGGTGTCGATAGGCATTTCAGATATAGGTGTCGATAGGCATTTCAGATATAGGTGTCGATAGGCATTTCAGATATAGGTGCCGATAGGCATTTCAGATATAGTTGCCGATTGGCATTTTAAAAATAGGTGCCGATAGGCATTTCAGATATAGAAGCCGATAGGCATTTCAAATATAGGTGCCGATAGGCATTCCAGATATGGTTGCCGATAGGCATTTCAAATATAGGTGCTGATAGGCATTTCAGATGTAGTTTCCGAAAGGCATTTCAAAAATAGGTGTCGATAGGCATTTCAGATATAGGTGTCGATAGGCATTTCAAATATGGGTGCTGAAAGGCATTTCAGATGTAGGTGTCGATAGGCATTTCAGATATAGGTGTCGATAGGCATTTCAGATATAGGTGTCGATAGGCATTTCAGATATAGGTGTCGATAGGCATTTCAGATATAGGTGCCGATAGGCATTTCAGATATAGTTGCCGATTGGCATTTTAAAAATAGGTGCCGATAGGCATTTCAGATATAGAAGCCGATAGGCATTTCAAATATAGGTGCCGATAGGCATTCCAGATATGGTTGCCGATAGGCATTTCAAATATAGGTGCTGATAGGCATTTCAGATGTAGTTTCCGATAGGCATTTCAAACATAGGTGTCGATAGGCATTTCAGATATAGGTGTCGATAGGCATTTCAGATATATGTGTCGATAGGCATTTCAGATATAGGTGTCGATAGGCATTTCAGATATAGGTGTCAATAGGCATTTCCAGATATAGGTGTCGATAGGCATTTTCAGATATAGGTGCCGATAGGCATTTAAGATATAGTTGCCGATTGGCATTTTAAAAATAGGTGCCGATAGGCATTTCAGATATAGAAGCCGATAGGCATTTCATATATAGGTGCCGATAGGCATTCCAGATATGGTTGCTGATAGGCATTTCAAATATAGGTGCTGATAGGCATTTCAGATGTAGTTTCCGATAGGCATTTCAAAAATAGGTGTCGATAGGCATTTCAGATATAGGTGTCGATAGGCATATCAGATATAGGTTTCGATAGGCATTTCAGATATAGGTGTCGATAGGCATTTCAGATATAGGTGTCGATAGGCATTTCAGATATAGGTCGATAGGCATTTCAGATATAGGTGTCGATAGGCATTTCAGATAGAGGTGTCGATAGGCATTTCAGATATAGGTGCCGATAGGCATTTCAGATATAGTTGCCGATTGGCATTTTAAAAATAGGTGCCGATAGGCATTTCAGATATAGAAGCCGATAGGCATTTCAAATATAGGTACCGATAGGCATTCCAGATATGGTTGCCGATAGGCATTTCAAATATAGGTGCTGATAGGCATTTCAGATGTAGTTTCCGATAGGCATTTCAGATATAGGTGTCGATAGGCATTTCAGATATAGGTGTCGATAGGCATTTCAGATATAGGTGCCGATAGGCATTTCAGATATAGTTACCGATTGGCATTTTAAAAATAGGTGCCGATAGGCATTTCAGATATAGAAGCCGATAGGCATTTCAAATATAGGTGCCGATAGGCATTCCAGATATGGTTGCCGATAGGCATTTCAAATATAGGTGCTGATAGGCATTTCAGATGTAGTTTCCGATAGGCATTTCAAAAATAGGTGTCGATAGGCATTTCAGATATAGGTGTCGATAGGCATTTCAGATATAGGTGTCGATAGGCATTTCAGATATAAGTGTCGATAGGCATTTCAGATATAGGTGTCGATAGGCATTTCAGATATAGGTGTCGATAGGCATTTCAGATATAGAAGCCGATAGGCATTTCAAATATAGGTGCCGATAGGCATTCCAGATATGGTTGCCGATAGGCATTTCAAATATAGGTGCTGATAGGCATTTCAGATGTAGTTTCCGATAGGCATTTCAAAAATAGGTGTCGATAGGCATTTCAGATATAGGTGTCGATTGGCATTTCAAATATGGGTGCTGAAAGGCATTTCAGATGTAGGTGTCGATAGGCATTTCAGATATAGGTGTCGATAGGCATTTCAGATATAGGTGTCGATAGGCATTTCAGATATAGGTGTCGATAGGCATTTCAGATATAGGTGCCGATAGGCATTTCAGATATAGTTGCCGATTGGCATTTTAAAAATAGGTGCCGATAGGCATTTCAGATATAGAAGCCGATAGGCATTTCAAATATAGGTGCCGATAGGCATTCCAGATATGGTTGCCGATAGGCATTTCAAATATAGGTGCTGATAGGCATTTCAGATGTAGTTTCCGATAGGCATTTCAAACATAGGTGTCGATAGGCATTTCAGATATAGGTGTCGATAGGCATTTCAGATATAGGTGTCGATAGGCATTTCAGATATAGGTGTCGATAGGCATTTCAGATATAGGTGTCAATAGGCATTTCAGATATAGGTGTCGATAGGCATTTCAGATATAGGTGCCGATAGGCATTTCAGATATAGTTGCCGATTGGCATTTTAAAAATAGGTGCCGATAGGCATTTCAGATATAGAAGCCGATAGGCATTTCATATATAGGTGCCGATAGGCATTCCAGATATGGTTGCTGATAGGCATTTCAAATATAGGTGCTGATAGGCATTTCAGATGTAGTTTCCGATAGGCATTTCAAAAATAGGTGTCGATAGGCATTTCAGATATAGGTGTCGATAGGCATTTCAGATATAGGTTTCGATAGGCATTTCAGATATAGGTGTCGATAGGCATTTTAGATATAGGTGTCGATAGGCATTTCAGATATAGGTGTCGATAGGCATTTCAGATATAGGTGTCGATAGGCATTTCAGATATAGGTGTCGATAGGCATTTCAGATATAGGTGCCGATAGGCATTTCAGATATAGTTGCCGATTGGCATTTTAAAAATAGGTGCCGATAGGCATTTCAGATATAGAAGCCGATAGGCATTTCTAATATAGGTGCCGATAGGCATTCCAGATATGGTTGCCGATAGGCATTTCAAATATAGGTGCTGATAGGCATTTCAGATGTAGTTTCCGATAGGCATTTCAGATATAGGTGTCGATAGGCATTTCAGATATAGGTGTCGATAGGCATTTCAGATATAGGTGCCGATAGGCATTTCAGATATAGTTACCGATTGGCATTTTAAAAATAGGTGCCGATAGGCATTTCAGATATAGAAGCCGATAGGCATTTCAAATATAGGTGCCGATAGGCATTCCAGATATGGTTGCCGATAGGCTTTTCAAATATAGGTGCTGATAGGCATTTCAGATGTAGTTTCCGATAGGCATTTCAAAAATAGGTGTCGATAGGCATTTCAGATATAGGTGTCGATAGGCATTTCAGATATAGGTGTCGATAGGCATTTCAGATATAAGTGTCGATAGGCATTTCTGATATAGGTGTCGATAGGCATTTCAGATATAGGTGTCGATAGGCATTTCAGATATAGGTGTCGATAGGCATTTCGGATATAGGTGTCGATAGCCATTTCAGATATAGGTGCCGATAGGCATTTCAGATATAGTTGCCGATTGGCATTTTAAAAATAGGTGCCGATAGGCATTTCAGATATAGAAGCCGATAGGCATTTCAAATATAGGTGCCGATAGGCATTCCAGATATGGTTGCCGATAGGCATTTCAAATATAGGTGCTGATAGGCATTTCAGATGTAGTTTCCGATAGGCATTTCAAAAATAGGTGTCGATAGGCATTTCAAAAATAGGTGTCGATAGGCATTTCAGATATAGGTGTCGATAGGCATTTCAGATATAGGCGTCGATAGGCATTTCAGATATAGGTGCCGATAGGCATTTCAGATATAGGTGTCGATAGGCATTTCAGATATAGTTGCCGATTGGCATTTTAAAAATAGGTGCCGATAGGCATTTCAGATATAGAAGCCGATAGGCATTTCAAATATAGGTGCCGATAGGCATTCCAGATATGGTTGCCGATAGGCATTTCAAATATAGGTGCTGATAGGCATTTCAGATGTAGTTTCCGATAGGCATTTCAGATATAGGTGTCGATAGGCATTTCAGATATAGGTGTCGATAGGCATTTCAGATATAGGTGCCGATAGGCATTTCAGATATAGTTGCCGATTGGCATTTTAAAAATAGGTGCCGATAGGCATTTCAGATATAGAAGCCGATAGGCATTTCAAATATAGGTGCCGATAGGCATTCCAGATATGGTTGCCGATAGGCATTTCAAAAATAGGTGTCGATAGGCATTTCAGATATAGGTGTCGATAGGCATTTCAGATATAGGTGTCGATAGGCATTTCAGATATAGGTGTCGATAGGCATTTCACATATAGGTGTCGATAGGCATTTCAGATATAGGTGTCGATAGGCATTTCAGATATAGGTGTCGATAGGCATTTCAGATATAGGTGTCGATAGGCATTTCAGATATAGGTGCCGATAGGCATTTCAGATATAGTTGCCGATTGGCATTTTAAAAATAGGTGCCGATAGGCATTTCAGATATAGAAGCCGATAGGCATTTCAAATATAGGTGCCGATAGGCATTCCAGATATGGTTGCCGATAGGCATTTCAAATATAGGTGCTGATAGGAATTTCAGATGTAGTTTCCGATAGGCATTTCAAAAATAGGTGTCGATAGGCATTTCAGATATAGGTGTCGATAGGCATTTCAGATATAGGTGTCGATAGGCATTTCAGATATAGGTGTCGATAGGCATTTCAGATATAGGTGTCGATAGGCATTTCAGATATAGGTGTCGATAGGCATTTCAGATATAGGTGTCGATAGGCATTTCAGATATAGGTGCCGATAGGCATTTCAGATATAGTTGCCGATTGGCATTTTAAAAAATAGGTGCCGATGGGCATTTCAGATATAGAGGCCGATAGGCATTTCAAATATAGGTGCCGATAGTCATTCCAGATATGGTTGCCGATAGGCATTTCAAATATAGGTGCTGATAGGCATTTCAGATGTAGTTTCCGATAGGCATTTCAAAAATAGGTGTCAATAGGCATTTCAGATATAGGTGTCGATAGGCATTTCAGATATAGGTGTCGATAGGCATTTCAGATATAGGTGTCGATAGGCATTTCAGATATAGGTGTCGATAGGCATTTCAGATATAGGTGTCGATAGGCATTTCAGATATAGGTGTCGATAGGCATTTCAGATATAGGTGTCGATAGGCATTTCAGATATAGGTGTCGATAGGCATTTCAGATATAGGTGTCGATAGGCATTTCAGATATAGGTGTCGATAGGCATTTCAGATATAGGTGTCGATAGGCATTTCAGATATAGGTGTCGATAGGCATTTCAGATATAGGTGCCGATAGGCATTTCAGATATAGTTGCCGATTGGCATTTTAAAAATAGGTGCCGATAGGCATTTCAGATATAGAAGCCGATAGGCATTTCAAATATAGGTGCCGATAGGCATTTCAGATATGGTTGCCGATAGGCATTTCAAATATAGGTGCTGATAGGCATTTCAGATGTAGTTTCCGATAGGCATTTCAAAAATAGGTGTCGTTAGGCATTTCAGATATAGTTTTCGATAGGCATTTCAGATATAGGTGTCAATAGGCATTTCAGATATAGGTGTCGATAGGCATTTCAGATATAGGTGTCGATAGGCATTTCAGATATAGGTGTCGATAGGCATTTCAGATATAGGTGTCGATAGGCATTTCAGATATAGGTGTCGATAGGCATTTCAGATATAGGTGTCGATAGGCATTTTAGATATAGGTGCCGATAGGCATTTCAGATATAGTTGCCGATTGGCATTTCAAAAATAGGTGTCGATAGGCATTTCAGATATAGGTGTCGATAGGCATTTCAGATATAGGTGTCGATAGGCATTTCAGATATAGGTGTCGATAGGCATTTCAGATATAGGTGTCGATAGGCATTTCAGATATAGGTGTCGATAGGCATTACAGATATAGGTGTCGATAGGCATTTCAGATATAGGTGTCGATAGGCATTTCAGATATAGGTGCCGATAGGCATTTCAGATATAGGTGTCGATAGGCATTTCAGATATAGGTGCCGATAGGCATTTCAGATATAGTTACCGATTGGCATTTTAAAAATAGGTGCCGATAGGCATTTCAGATATAGAAGCCGATAGGCATTTCAAATATAGGTGCCGATAGGCATTCCAGATATGGTTGCCGATAGGCATTTCAAATATAGGTGCTGATAGGCATTTCAGATGTAGTTTCCGATAGGCATTTCAAAAATAGGTGTCGATAGGCATTTCAGACATAGGTGTCGATAGGCATTTCAGATATAGGTGTCGATAGGCATTTTAGATATAAGTGTCGATAGGCATTTCAGAAATAGGTGTCGATAGGCATTTCAGATATAGGTGTCGATAGGCATTTCAGATATAGGTGTCGATAGGCATTTCGGATATAGGTGTCGATAGGCATTTCAGATATAGGTGTCGATAGGCATTTCAGATATAGGTGCCGATAGGCATTTCAGATATAGTTGCCGATTGGCATTTTAAAAATAGGTGCCGATTGGCATTTCAAATATAGGTGCCGATAGGCATTCCAGATATGGTTGCCGATAGGCATTTCAAATATAGGTGCTGATAGGCATTTCAGATGTAGTTTCCGATAGGCATTTCAAAAATAGGTGTCGATAGGCATTTCAGATATAGGTGTCGATAGGCATTTCAGATATAGGTGTCGATAGGCATTTTAGATATAGGTGTCGATACGCATTTCAGATATAGGTGTCGATAGGCATTTCAGATATAGGTGTCGATAGGCATTTCAGATATAGGTGTCGATAGGCATTTCAGATATAGGTGTCGATAGGCATTTCAGATATAGGTGTCGATAGGCATTTCAGATATAGGTGCCGATAGGCATTTCAGATATAGTTGCCGATTGGAATTTTAAAAATAGGTGCCGATAGGCATTTCAGATATAGAAGCCGATAGGCATTTCAAATATAGGTGCCGATAGGCATTCCAGATATGGTTGCCGATAGGCATTTCAAATATAGGTGCTGATAGGCATTTCAGATGTAGTTTCCGATAGGCATTTCAAAAATAGGTGTCGATAGGCATTTCAGATATAGGTGTCGATAGGCATTTCAGATATAGGTGTCGATAGGCATTTCAGATATAGGTGTCGATAGGCATTTCAGATATAGGTGTGGATAGGCATTTCAGATATAGGTGTCGATAGGCATTTCAGATATAGGTGTCGATAGGCATTTCAGATATAGGTGTCGATAGGCATTTCAGATATTGGTGCCGATAGGCATTTCAGATTTAGTTGCCGATTGGCATTTTAAAAATAGGTGCCGATAGGCATTTCAGATATAGCAGCCGATAGGCATTTCAAATATAGGTGCCGATAGGCATTCCAGATATGGTTGCCGATAGGCATTTCAAATATAGGTGCTGATAGGCATTTCAGATGTAGTTTCCGATAGGCATTTCAAAAATAGGTGTCGATAGGCATTTCAGATATAGGTGTCGATAGGCATTTCAGATATAGGTGTCGATAGGCATTTCAGATATAGGTGTCGATAGGCATTTCAGATATAGGTGTCGATAGGCATTTCAGATATAGGTGTCGATAGGCATTTCAGATATAGGTGTCGATAGGCATTTCAGATATAGTTGTCGATAGGCATTTCAGATATAGGTGTCGATAGGCGTTTCAGATATAGGTGCCGATAGGCATTTTAGATATAGTTGCCGATTGGCATTTTAAAAATAGGTGCCGATAGGCATTTCAGATATAGAAGCCGATAGGCATTTCAAATATAGGTGCCGATAGGCTTTCCAGATATGGTTGCCGATAGGCATTTCAAATATAGGTGCTGATAGGCATTTCAGATGTAGTTTCCGATAGGCATTTCAAAAATAGGTGTCGATAGGCATTTCAGATATAGGTGTCGATAGGCATTTCAGATATAGGTGTCGATAGGCATTTCAGATATAGGTGTCGATAGGCATTTCAGATATAGGTGTCGATAGGCATTTCAGATATAGGTGTCGATAGGCATTTCAGATATAGGTGTCGATAGGCATTTCAGATATAGGTGTCGATAGGCATTTCAGATATAGGTGCCGATAGGCATTTCAGATATAGTTGCCGATTGGCATTTTAAAAATAGGTGCCGATAGGCATTTCAGATATAGAAGCCGATAGGCATTTCAAATATAGGTGCCGATAGGCATTCCAGATATGGTTGCCGATAGGCATTTCAAATATAGGTGCTGATAGGCATTTCAGATGTAGTTTCCGATAGGCATTTCAAAAATAGGTGTCGATAGGCATTTCAGATATAGGTGTCGATAGGCATTTCAGATATTGGTGTCGATAGGCATTTCAGATATAGGTGTCGATAGGCATTTCAGATATAGGTGTCGATAGGCATTTCAGATATAGGTGTCGATAGGCATTTCAGATATAGGTGTCGATAGGCATTTCAGATATAGGTGTCGATAGGCATTTCAGATATAGGTGTCGATAGGCATTTCAGATATAGGTGTCGATAGGCATTTCAGATATAGGTGTCGATAGGCATTTCAGATATAGGTGTCGATAGGCATTTCAGATATAGGTGCCGATAGGCATTTCAGATATAGTTGCCGATTGGCATTTTAAAAATAGGTGCCGATAGGCATTTCAGATATAGAAGCCGATAGGCATTTCAAATATAGGTGCCGATAGGCATTCCAGATATGGTTGCCGATAGGCATTTCAAATATAGGTGCTGATAGGCATTTCAGATGTAGTTTCCGATAGGCATTTCAAAAATAGGTGTCGATAGGCATTTCAGATATAGGTGTCGATAGGCATTTCAGATATAGGTGTCGATAGGCATTTCAGATATAGGTGTCGATAGGCATTTCAGATATAGGTGTCGATAGGCATTTTAGATATAGGTGTCGATAGGCATTTCAGATATAGGTGTCGATAGGCATTTCAGATATAGGTGTCGATAGGCAATTCAGATATAGTTGTCGATAGGCATTTCAGATATAGGTGCCGATAGGCATTTCAGATATAGTTGCCGATTGGCATTTTAAAAATAGGTGCCGATAGGCATTTCAGATATAGAAGCCGATAGGCATTTCAAATATAGGTGCCGATAGGCATTCCAGATATGGTTGCCGATAGGCATTTCAAATATAGGTGCTGATAAGCATTTCAGATGTAGTTTCCGATAGGCATTTCAAAAATAGGTGTCGATAGGCATTTCAGATATAGGTGTCGATAGGCATTTCAGATATAGGTGTCGATAGGCATTTCAGATATAGGTGTCGATAGGCATTTCAGATATAGGTGTCGATAGGCATTTCAGATATAGGTGTCGATAGGCATTTCAGATATAGGTGTCGATAGGCATTTCAGATATAGGTGTCGATAGGCATTTCAGATATAGGTGCCGATAGGCATTTCAGATATAGTTGCCGATATGCATTTTAAAAATAGGTGCCGATAGGCATTTCAGATATAGAAGCCGATAGGCATTTCAAATATAGGTGCCGATAGGCATTCCAGATATGGTTGCCGAAGGGCATTTCAAATATAGGTGCTGATAGGCATTTCAGATGTAGTTTCCGATAGGCATTTCAAAAATAGGTGTCGATAGGCATTTCAGATATAGGTGTCGATAGGCATTTCAGATATAGGTGTCGATAGGCATTTCAGATATAGGTGTCGATAGGCATTTCAGATATAGGTGTCGATAGGCATTTCAGATATAGGTGTCGATAGGCATTTCAGATATAGGTGCCGATAGGCATTTCAGATATAGTTGCCGATTGGCATTTTAAAAATAGGTGCCGATAGGCATTTCAGATATAGAAGCCGATAAGCATTTCAAATATAGGTGCCGATAGGCATTCCAGATATGGTTGCCGATAGGCATATCAAATATAGGTGCTGATAGGCATTTCAGATGTAGTTTCCGATAGGCATTTCAAAAATAGGTGTCGATAGGCATTTCAGATATAGGTGTCGATAGGCATTTCAGATATAGGTGTCGATAGGCATTTCAGATATAGGTGTCGATAGGTATTTCAGATATAGATGTCGATAGGCATTTCAGATATAGGTGTCGATAGGCATTTCAGATATAGGTGTCGATAGGCATTTCAGATATAGGTGTCGATAGGCATTTCAGATATAGGTGTCGATAGGCATTTCAGATATAGGTGCCGATAGGCATTTCAGATATAGTTGCCGATTGGCATTTTAAAAATAGGTGCCGATAGGCATTTCAGATATAGAAGCCGATTGGCATTTCAAATATAGGTGCCGATAGGCATTCCAGATATGGTTGCCGATAGGCATTTCAAATATAGGTGCTGATAGGCATTTCAGGTGTAGTTTCCGATAGGCATTTCAAAAATAGGTGTCGATAGGCATTTCAGATATAGGTGTCGATAGGCATTTCAGATATAGGTGTCGATAGGCATTTCAGATATAGGTGTCGATAGGCATTTCAGATATAGGTGTCGATAGGCATTTCAGATATAGATGTCGACAGGCATTTCAGATATAGGTGTCGATAGGCATTTCAGATATAGGTGTCGATAGGCATTTCAGATATAGGTGCCGATAGGCATTTCAGATATAGGTGTCGATAGGCATTTCAGATATAGGTGTCGATAGGCATTTCAGATATAGGTGTCGATAGGCATTTCAGATATAGGTGCCGATAGGCATTTCAGATATAGTTGCCGATTGGCATTTTAAAAATAGGTGCCGATAGGCATTTCAGATATAGAAGCCGATAGGCATTTCAAATATAGGTGCCGATAGGCATTCCAGATATGGTTGCCGATAGGCATTTCAAATATAGGTGCTGATAGGCATTTTAGATGTAGTTTCCGATAGGCATTTCAAAAATAGGTGTCGATAGGCATTTCAGATATAGGTGTCGATAGGCATTTCAGATATAGGTGTCGATAGGCATTTCAGATATGGTGTCGATAGGCATTTCAGATATAGGTGTCGATAGGCATTTTAGATATAGGTGTCGATAGTAATTTCAGATATAGGTGTCGATAGGCATTTCAGATATAGGTGTCGATAGGCATTTCAGATATAGGTGTCGATAGGCATTTCAGATATAGGTGCCGATAGGCATTTCAGATATAGTTGCCGATTGGCATTTTAAAAATAGGTGCCGATAGGCATTTCAGATGTAGAAGCCGATAGGCATTTCAAATATAGGTGCCGATAGGCATTCCAGATATGGTTGCCGATAGGCATTTCAAATATAGGTGCTGATAGG
This sequence comes from Venustoraphidia nigricollis, assembly GCA_034508555.1. Classification (NCBI taxonomy): domain Eukaryota; kingdom Metazoa; phylum Arthropoda; class Insecta; order Raphidioptera; family Raphidiidae; genus Venustoraphidia; species Venustoraphidia nigricollis. Next base: position 12,336 of record JAVRKA010001285.1, read on the forward strand.
CATTTCAGATGTAGTTTCCGATAGGCATTTCAAAAATAGGTGTCGATAGGCATTTCAGATATAGGTGTCGATAGGCATTTCAGATATAGGTGTCGATAGGCAGTTCAGATATAGGTGTCGATAGGCATTTCAGATATAGGTGTCGATAGGCATTTCAGATATAGGTGTCGATAGGCATTTCAGATATAGGTGTCGATAGGCATTTCAGATATAGGTGCCGATAGGCATTTCAGATATAGTTGCCGATTGGCATTTTAAAAATAGGTGCCGATAGGCATTTCAGATATAGAAGCCGATAGGCATTTCAAATATAGGTGCCGATAGGCATTCCAGATATGGTTGCCGATAGGCATTTCAAATATAGGTGCTGATAGGCATTTCAGATGTAGTTTCCGATAGGCATTTCAAAAATAGGTGTCGATAGGCATTTCAGATATAGGTGTCGATAGGCATTTCAGATATAGGTGTCGATAGGCGGTTCAGATATAGGTGTCGATAGGCATTTCAGATATAGGTGTCGATAGGCATTTCAGATATAGGTGTCGATAGGCATTTCAGATATAGGTGTCGATAGGCATTTCAGATATAGGTGTCGATAGGCATTTCAGATATAGGTGCCGATAGGCATTTCAGATATAGGTGCCGATAGGAATTTCATATATAGTTGCCGATTGGCATTTTAAAAATAGGTGCCGATAGGCATTTCAGATATAGAAGCCGATAGACATTTCAAATATAGGTGCCGATAGGCATTCCAGATATGGTTGCCGATAGGTATTTCAAATATAGGTGCTGTTAGGCATTTCAGATGTGGTTTCCGATAGGCATTTCAAAAATAGGTATCGATAGGCATTTCAGATATAGGTGTCGATAGGCATTTCAGATATAGGTGTCGATAGGCTTTTCAGATATAGGTGTCGATAGGCATTTCAGATATATGTGTCGATAGGCATTTCAGATATAGGTGTCGATAGGCATTTCAGATATAGGTGTCGATAGGCATTTCAGATATAGGTGTCGATAGGCATTTCAGATATAGGTGCCGATAGGCATTTCAGATATAGTTGCCAATTGGCATTTTAAAAATAGGTGCCGATAGGCATTTCAGATATAGAAGCCGATAGGCATTTCAAATATAGGTGCCGATAGGCATTCCAGATATGGTTGCCGATAGGCATTTCAAATATAGGTGCTGATAAGCATTTCAGATGTAGTTTCCGATAGGCATTTCAAAAATAGGTGTCGATAGGCATTTCAGATATAGGTGTCGATAGGCATTTCAGATATAGGTGACGATAGGCATTTCAGATATAGGTGTCGATAGGCATTTCAGATATAGGTGTCGATAGGCATTTCAGATATAGGTGTCGATAGGCATTTCAGATATAGGTGTCGATAGGCATTTCAGATATAGGTGTCGATAGGCGGTTCAGATATAGGTGTCGATAGGCATTTCAGATATAGTTGCCGATTGGGATTTTAAAAATAGGTGCCGATAGGCATTTCAGATATAGAAGCCGATAGGCATTTCAAATATAGGTGCCGATAGGCATTCCAGATATGGTTGCCGATAGGCATTTCAAATATAGGTGCTGATAGGCATTTCAGATGTAGTTTCCGATAGGCATTTCAAAAATAGGTGTCGATAGGCATTTCAGATATAGGTGTCGATAGGCATTTCAGATATAGGTGTCGATAGGCATTTCAGATATAGGTGTCGATAGGCATTTCAGATATAGGTGTCGATAGGCATTTCAGATATAGGTGTCGATAGGCATTTCAGATATAGGTGTCGATAGGCATTTCAGATATAGGTGTCGATAGGCATTTCAGATATAGGTGCCGATAGGCATTTCAGATATAGTTGCCGATTGGCATTTTAAAAATAGGTGCCGATAGGCATTTCAGATATAGAAGCCGATAGGCATTTCAAATATAGGTGCCGATAGGCATTCCAGATATGGTTGCCGATAGGCATTTCAAATATAGGTGCTGATAGGCATTTCAGATGTAGTTTCTGATAGGCATTTCAAAAATAGGTGTCGATAGGCATTTCAGATATAGGTGTCGATAGGCATTTCAGATATAGGTGTCGATAGGCATTTCAGATATAGGTGTCGATAGGCATTTCAGATATAGAAGCCGATAGGCATTTCAAATATAGGTGCCGATAGGCATTCCAGATATGGTTGCCGATAGGCATTTCAAATATAGGTGCTGATAGGCATTTCAGATGTAGTTTCCGATAGGCATTTCAAAAATAGGTGTCGATAGGCATTTCAGATATAGGTGTCGATAGGCATTTCAGAAATAGGTGCCGATAGGCATTTCAGATATAGTTGCCGATTGGCATTTTAAAAATAGGTGCCGATAGGCATTTCAGATATAGAAGCCGATAGGCATTTCAAATATAGGTGCCGATAGGCATTCCAGATATATTTGCCGATAGGCATTTCAAATATAGGTGCTGATAGGCATTTCAGATGTAGTTTCCGATAGGCATTTCAAAAATAGGTGTCGATAGGCATTTCAGATATAGGTGTCGATAGGCATTTCAGATATAGGTGTCGATAGGCATTTCAGATATAGGTGCCGATAGGCATTTCAGATATAGTTGCCAATTGGCATTTTAAAAATAGGTGCCGATAGGCATTTCAGATATAGAAGCCGATAAGCATTTCAAATATAGGTGCCGATAGGCATTCCAGATATGGTTGCCGATAGGCATTTCAAATATAGGTGCTGATAGGCATTTCAGATGTAGTTTCCGATAGGCATTTCAAAAATAGGTGTCGATAGGCATTTCATATATAGGTGTCGATAGGCATTTCAGATATAGGTGTCGATAGGCATTTCAGATATAGGTGTCGATAGGCATTTCAGATATAGGTGTCGATAGGCATTTCAGATATAGGTGTCGATAGGCATTTCAGATATAGGTGTCGATAGGCATTTCAGATATAGGTGTCGATAGGCATTTCAGATATAGGTGTCGATAGGCATTTCAGATATAGGTGTCGATAGGCATTTCAGATGTAGGTGTCGATAGGCATTTCAGATATAGGTGTCGATAGGCATTTTAGATATAGGTGCCGATAGGCATTTCAGATATAGTTGCCGATTGGCATTTTAAAAATAGGTGCCGATAGGCATTTCAGATATAGAAGCCGATAGGCATTTCAAATATAGGTGCCGATAGGCATTCCAGATATGGTTGCCGATAGGCATTTCAAATATAGGTGCTGATAGGCATTTCAGATGTAGTTTCCGATAGGCATTTCAAAAATAGGTGTCGATAGGCATTTCAGATATAGGTGTCGATAGGCATTTCAGATATAGGTGTCGATAGGCATTTCAAATATAGGTGTCGATAGGCATTTCAGATATAGGTGTCGATAGGCATTTCAGATATAGGTGTTGATAGGCATTTCAGATATTGATGTCGATAGGCATTTCAGATATAGGTGTCGATAGGCATTTCAGATATAGGTGTCGATAGGCATTTCAGATATAGGTGTCGATAGGCATTTCAGATATAGGTGTCGATAGGCATTTCAGATGTAGGTGTCGATAGGCATTTCAGATATAGGTGTCGATAGGCATTTTAGATATAGGTGCCGATAGGCATTTCAGATATAGTTGCCGATTGGCATTTTAAAAATAGGTGCCGATAGGCATTTCAGATATAGAAGCCGATAGGCATTTCAAATATAGGTGCCGATAGGCATTCCAGATATGGTTGCCGATAGGCATTTCAAATATAGGTGCTGATAGGCATTTCAGATGTAGTTTCCGATAGGCATTTCAAAAATAGGTGTCGATAGGCATTTCAGATATAGGTGTCGATAGGCATTTCAGATATAGGTGTCGATAGGCATTTCAAATATAGGTGTCGATAGGCATTTCAGATATAGGTGTCGATAGGCATTTCAAATATAGGTGTCGATAGGCATTTCAAAAATAGGTGTCGATAGGCATTTCAGATATAGGTGTCGATAGGCATTTCAGATATAGGTGTCGATAGGCATTTCAAATATAGGTGTCGATAGGCATTTCAGATATAGGTGTCGATAGGCATTTCAGATATAGGTGTTGATAGGCATTTCAGATATAGGTGTTGATAGGCATTTCAGATATTGGTGTCGATAGGCATTTCAGATATAGGTGCCGATTGGCATTTTAAAAATAGGTGTCGATAGGCATTTCAGATATAGAAGCCGATAGGCATTTCAAATATAGGTGCCGATAGGCATCCCAGATATGGTTGCCGATAGGCATTTCAAATATAGGTGCTGATAGGCATTTCAGATGAAGTTTCCGATAGGCATTTCAAAAATAGGTGTCGATAGGCATTTCAGATATAGGTGTCGATAGGCATTTCAGATATAGGTGCCGATAGGCATTTCAGATATAGTTGCCGATTGGCATTTTAAAAATAGGTGCCGATAGGCATTTCAGATATAGAAGCCGATAGGCATTTCAAATATAGGTGCCGATAGGCATTCCAGATATGGTTGCCGATAGGCATTTCAAATATAGGTGCTGATAGGCATTTCAGATGTAGTTTCCGATAGGCATTTCAAAAATAGGTGTCGATAGGCATTTCAGATATAGGTGTCGATAGGCATTTCAGATATAGGTGTCGATAGGCATTTCAGATATAAGTGTCGATAGGCATTTCAGATATAGGTGTCGATAGGCATTTCAGATATAGGTGTCGATAGGCATTTCAGATATAGGTGTCGATAGGCATTTCAGATATAGGTGTCGATAGGCATTTCAGATATAGGTGTCGATAGGCATTTCAGATATAGGTGCCGATAGGCATTTCAGATATAGTTGCCGATTGGCATTTTAAAAATAGGTGCCGATAGGCATTTCAGATATAGAAGCCGATAGGCATTTCAAATATAGGTGCCGATAGGCATTCCATATATGGTTGCCGATAGGCATTTCAAATATAGGTGCTGATAGG
>JAVRKA010001286.1:0-17292 GCA_034508555.1 Venustoraphidia nigricollis
ATCGGCACCTATTTTTAAAATGCCAATTGGCAACTATATCTGAAATGCCTATCGGCACCTATATCTGAAATGCCTATCGGCACCTATTTTTGAAATGCCTATCGGAAACTACATCTGAAATGCCTATCAGCACCTATATTTGAAATGCCTATCGGCAACCATATCTGAAATGCCTATCGACACCTATATTTGAAATACCTATCGGCTTCTATATTTGAAATGCCTCTCGGCACCTATTTTTAAAATGCCAATCGGTAACTATATCTGAAATGCCTATCGGCACCTATATCTGAAATGCCTATCGGCACCAATTTTTGAAATGCCTATCGGAAACTACATCTTGAATGCTTATCAGCACCTATATTTGAAATGCCTATCGGCAACCATATCTGGAATGCCTATCGGCTTCTATATCTGAAATGCCTATCGGCACCTGTTTTTAAAATGCCAATCGGCAACTATATCTGAAATGCCTATCGGCACCTATATCTGAAATGCCTATCGGCACCTATTTTTGAAATGCCTATCGGAAACTACATCTAAAATGCCTATCAGCACCTATATTTGAAATGCCTATCGGCAACCATATCTGGAATGCCTATCGGCACCTATATTTGAAATGCCTATCGGCTTCTATATCTGAAATGCCTATCGGCACCTATTTTTAAAATGCTAATTGGCAACTATATCTGAAATGCCTATCGGCACCTATATCTGAAATACCTATCGGCACCTATATCTGAAATGCCTATCGGCACCTATTTTTGAAATGCCTATCGGAAACTACATCTGAAATGCCTATCAGCACCTATATTTGAAATGCCTATCGACAACCATATCTGAAATGCCTATCGGCAGCTATATTTGAAATGCCTATCGGCTTCTATATCTGAAATGCCTATCGACACCTATTTTTAAAATGCCAATCGGCAACTATATCTGAAATGCCTATCGGCACCTATATCTGAAATGCCTATCGGCACCTATTTTTGAAATGCCTTTCGGAAACTACATCTGAAATGCCTATCAGCACCTATATTTGAAATGCCTATCGGCAACCATATCTGGAATGCCTATCGGCACCTATATTTGAAATGCCTATCGGCTTCTATATCTGGAATGCCTATCGGCACCTATTTTTAAAATGCCAATCGGCAACTATATCTGAAATGCCTATCGGCGCCTATATCTGAAATGCCTATCGGCACCTATTTTTGAAATGCCTATTGGAAACTACATCTGAAATGCCTATCAGCACCTATATTTGAAATGCCTATCGGCAACCATATCTGGAATGCCTATCGGCACCTATATTTGAAATGCCTATTGGCTTCTATATCTGAAATGCCTATCGGCACCTATTTTTAAATTGCCAATCGGCAACTATATCTGGAATGCCTATCGGCACCTATATCTGAAATGCCTATCGGCACCTATTTTTGAAATGCCTTTAGGAAACTACATCTGAAATGCCTCTCTGCTCCTATATTTGAAATGCCTATCGGCAACCATATCTGAAATGCCTATCGGCACCTATTTTTAAAATGCCAATCGGCAACTATATCTGAAACGCCTATCGGCACCTATATCTGAAATGCCTATCGGCATCAATTTTTAAAATGCCTTTTGGAAACTACATCTAAAATGCCTATCAGCACCTATATTTGAAATGCCTATCGGCAACCATATCTGGAATGCCTATCGGCACCTATATTTGAAATGCCTATCGGCTTCTATATCTGAAATGCCTATCGGCACCTATTTTTAAAATGCCAATTGGCAACTATATCTGAAATGCCTATCGGCACCTATATCTGAAATGCGTATCGGCACCAATTTTTGAAATGCCTATCGGAAACTACATCTTGAATGCCTATCAGCACCTATATTTGAAATGCCTATCGGCAACCATATCTGGAATGGCTATCGGCACCTATATCTGAAATGCCTATCGGCTTCTATATCTGGAATGCCTATCGGCACCTGTTTTTAAAATGCCAATCGGCAACTATATCTGAAATGCCTATCGGCACCTATATCTGAAATGCCTATCGGCACCTATTTTTGAAATGCCTATCGGAAACTACATCTGAAATGCCTATCAGCACCTATATTTGAAATGCCTATCGGCAAACATATCTGGAATGCCTATCGGCACCTATATTTAAAATGCCTATCGGCTTCTATATCTGAAATGCCTATCGGCACCTATTTTTAAAATGCTAATTGGCAACTATATCTGAAATGCCTATCGGCACCTATATCTGAAATACCTATCGGCACCTATATCTGAAATGCCTATCGGCACCTATTTTTGAAATGCCTATCGGAAACTACATCTGAAATGCCTATCAGCACCTATATTTGAAATGCCTATCGACAACCATATCTGAAATGCCTATCGGCACCTATATTTGAAAAGCCTATCGGCTTCTATATCTGAAATGCCTATCGACACCTATTTTTAAAATGCCAATCGGCAACTATATCTGAAATGCCTATCGGCACCTATATCTGAAATACCTATCGGCACCTATATCTGAAATGCCTATCGGCACCTATTTTTGAAATGCCTATCGGAAACTACATCTGAAATGCCTATCAGCACCTATATTTGAAATGCCTATCGACAACCATATCTGAAATGCCTATCGGCACCTATATTTGAAAAGCCTATCGGCTTCTATATCTGAAATGCCTATCGACACCTATTTTTAAAATGCCAATCGGCAACTATATCTGAAATGCCTATCGGCACCTATATCTGAAATGCCTATCGGCACCTATTTTTGAAATGCCTTTCGGAAACTACATCTGAAATGCCTATCTGCTCCTATATTTGAAATGCCTATCGGCAACCATATCTGAAATGCCTATCGACACCTATATTTGAAATACCTATCGGCTTCTATATCTGAAATGCCTATCGTCACCTATTTTTAAAATGCCATTCGGCAACTATATCCGAAATGCCTATCGGCACCTATATCTGAAATGCCTATCGGCACCTATTTTTGAAATGCCTATCGGAAACTACATCTGAAATGCCCATCAGCACCTATATTTGAAATGCCTATCGGCAACCATATCTGGAATGCCTATCGGCACCTATATTTGAAATGCCTATCGGCTTCTATATCTGAAATGCATATCGGCACCTATTTTTAAAATGCCAATCGGCAACTATATCTAGAATGCCTATCAGCACCTATATCTGAAATGCCTATCGGCACCTATTTTTGAAATGCCTATCGGAAACAACATCTGAAATGCCTATCAGCACCTATATTTGAAATGCCTATCGGCAACCATATCTGGAATGCCTATCGGCACCTATATTTGAAATGCCTATCGGCTTCTATATCTGAAATGCCTATCGGCACCTATTTTTAAAATGCCAATCGGCAACTATATCTGAAATACCTATCGGCGCCTATATCTGAAATGCCTATCGGCACCTATTTTTGAAATGCCTATCGGAAACTACATCTTAAATGCCTATCAGCACCTATATTTGAAATGCCTATCGGCAACCATATCTGGAATGCCTATCGGCACCTATATTTGAAATGCCTATTGGCTTTTATATCTGAAATGCCTATCGGCACCTATTTTTAAAATGCCAATCGGCAACTATATCTGAAATGCCTATCGGCACCTATATCTGAAATGCCTATCGGCACCTATTTTTGAAAACCCTATGGGAAACGACATCTGAAATGCCTATCGGCACCTATATCTGAAATGCCTATCGGCACCTATTTTTGAAATGCCTATCGGAAACTACATCTGGAATGCCTATCAGCACCTATATTTGAAATGCCTATCGGCAACCATATCTAACATGCCTATCGTCACCTATATTTGAAATGCCTATCGGCTTCTATATCTGAAATGCCTATCGGCACCTATTTTGAAAATGCCAATCGGCAACTATATCTGAAATGCCTATCGGCGCCTATATCTGGAGTGCCTATCGGCACCTATTTTTGAAATGCCTATCGGAAACTACATCTGAAATGCCTATCAGCACCTATATTTGAAATGCCTATCGGCAACCATATCTGGAATGCCTATCGGCACCTATATTTGAAATGCCTATTGGCTTTTATATCTGAAATGCCTATCGGCACCTATTTTTAAAATGCCAATCGGCAACTATATCTGAAATGCCTATCGGCACCTATATCTGAAATGCCTATCGGCACCTATTTTTGAAATGCCTATCGGAAACTACATCTGAAATGCCTATCGGCACTTATATCTAAAATGCCTATCGGCACCTATTTTTGAAATGCCTATCAGAAACTACATCTGGAATTCCTATCAGCACCTATATTTGAAATGCCTATCGGCAACCATATCTGACATGCCTATCGGCACCAATATTTGAAATGCCTATCGGCTTCTATATCTGAAAAGCATATCGACACCTATTTTTAAAATGCCAATCGGCATTTATATCTAAAATGCCTATCGGCACCTATATCTAAAATGCCTATCGGCACCTATTTTTGAAATGCCTATCGGAAACTACATCTGAAATGCCTATCAGCACCTATATTTGAAATGCCTATCGGCAACCATATCTGAAATGACTATCGGCACCTATATTTGAAATGCCTATCGGTTTCTATATCTGAAATGCCTATCGGCACCTATTTTTAAAATGCCAATCGGCTACTATATCTGAAATGCCTATCGGCACCTAGATCTGAAATGCCTATCGGCACATATTTTTGAAATGCCTATCGGAAACTACATCTGAAATGCCTATCAGCACCTATATTTGAAATGCCTATCAACAACCATATCTGGAAGGCCTATCGGCACCTATATTTGAAATGCCTATCGGCTTCTATATCTGAAATGCCTATCGGCACCTATTTTTAAAATGCCAATCGGCAACTATATCTGTAATGCCTATCGGCACCTATATCTGAAATGCCTATCGGCACCTATTTTTGAAATGCCTATCGGAAACTACATCTAAAGTGCCTATCAGCACCAATATTTGAAATGCCTATCGGCAACCATATCTGAAATGCCTATCGACACCTATATTTGAAATGCCTATCGGATTCTATATCTGCAAAGCCTATCGTTACCTATTTTTAAAATGCCAATCGGCAACTATATCTGAAATGCCTATCGGCACCTATATTTGAAATGCCTTTGGGCACCTATTTTTGAAATGCCTATCGGAAACTACATCTGAAATGCCTATCAGCACGTATATTTGAAATGCCTATCGGCAAACATATCTGGAATGCCTATCGGCACCTATATTTGAAATGCCTATCGGCTTCTATATCTGAAATGCCTATCGGCACCTATTTTTAAAATGCCAATCGGCAACTATATCTGAAGTGCCTATCGGCACCTATATTTGAAATGCCTATCGGTACCTATTTTTGAAATACCTTTTGAAAACTACATCTGAAATGCCTATCAGCACCTATATTTGAAATGCCTATCGGCACCTATATTTTAAATGCTCATCGGCAACTATATCTGATATGCCTATCGGCACCTATATCTGAAATGCCTATCGGCACCTATTTTTGAAATGCCTATCGGAAACTACATCTAAAATGCCTATCGGCACCTATTTTTAAAATGCCAATCGGCAACTATATCTGAAATGCCTATCGGCACCTATATCTGAAATGCCTATCGGCACCAATTTTTGAAATGCCTATCGGAAACTACATCTAAAATGCCTATCAGCACCTATATTTTAAATGCTTATCGGCAACCATATCTGGAATGCCTATCGGCACCTATATTTGAAATGCCTATCGGCTTCTATATCTGAAATGCCTATCGGCACCTATTTTTAAAATGCCAATCGGCTACTGTATCTGAAATGCCTATCGGCACCTAGATCTGAAATGCCCATCGGCACCTATTTTTGAAATGCCTATCGGAAACTACATCTGAAATACCTATCAGCACCTATATTTGAAATGCCTATCAACAACCATATCTGGAATGCCTATCGGCACCTATATTTGAAATGCCTATCGGCTTCTATATCTGAAATGCCTATCGGCACCTATTTTTAAAATGCCAATCGGCAACTATATCTGTAATGCCTATCGGCACCTATATCTGAAATGCCTATCGGCACCTATTTTTGAAATGCCTATCGGAAACTACATCTAAAATGCCTATCAGCACCAATATTTGAAATGCCTATCGGCAACCATATCTAAAATGCCTATCGACACCTATATTTGAAGTACCTATCGGCTTCTATATCCGAAATGCCTATCGGCACCTATTTTTAAAATGCCAATCGGCAACTATATCTGAAATGCCTATCGGCACCTATATCTGAAATGCCTATCGGCACCAATTTTTGAAATGCCTATCGGAAACTACATCTAAAATGCCTATCAGCACCTATATTTGAAATGCCTATCGGCGACCATATCTGGAATGCCTATCGGCACCTATATTTGAAATGCCTATCGGTTTCTATATCTGAAATGCCTATCGGCACCTATATCTGAAATGCCTATCGGCACCTATTTTTGAAATGCCTATCGGAAACTACATCTGAAATGCCTATCAGTACCTATATTTGAAATGCCCATCGGCAACCATATCTGGTATGCCTATCGGCACCTATATTTGAAATGCCTATCCGCTTCTCTATCTGAAATGCCTATCGGCACCTATTTTTTAAATGCCAATCGGCAACTATATCTGAAGTGCCTATCGACACCTATATTTGAAATGCCTATCGGCACCTATATTTTAAATGCTCATCGGCAACTATATCTGAAATGCCTATCGGCACCTATATCTGAAATGCCTATCGGCACCAATTTTTGAAATGCCTATCGGAAACTACATCTAAAATGCCTATCAGCACCTATATTTGAAAAGCCTATCGGCGACCATATCTGGAATGCCTATCGGCACCTATATTTGAAATGCCTATCGGTTTCCATATCTGAAATGCCTATCGGCACCTATATCTGAAATGCCTATCGGCACCTATTTTTGAAATGCCTATCGGAAACTACATCTAAAATGCCTATCGGCACCTATTTTTAAAATGCCAATCGGCAACTATATCTGAAATGCCTATCGGCACCTATATCTAAAATGCCTATCGGCACCAATTTTTGAAATGCCTATCGGAAACTACATCTAAAATGCCTATCAGCACCTATATTTTAAATGCTTATCGGCAACCATATCTGGAATGCCTATCGGCACCTATATTTGAAATGCCTATCGGCTTCTATATCTGAAATGCCTATCGGCACCTATTTTTAAAATGCCAATCGGCAACTATATCTGAAGTGCCTATCGGCACCTATATCTGAAATGCCTATCGGCACCTATTTTTGAAATGCCTTCGGAAACAACATCTGAAATGCCTATCTGCTCCTATATTTGAAATGCCTATCGGCAACCATATCTGAAATGCCTATTGACACCTATATTTGAAATACCTATCGGCTTCTATATCTGAAATGCCTATCGGCACCTGTTATTAAAATGCTAATCGGCAACTATATCTAAAATGCCTATCGGCACCTATATCTGAAATGCTTATCGGCATCAATTTTTGAAATGCCTATCGGAAACTACATCTAAAATGCCTATCAGCACCTATATTTGAAATACCTATCGGCAACTATATCTGGAATGCCTATCGGCACCTATATTTGAAATGCATATCGGCTTCTATATCTGAAATGCCTATCGGCACCTATTTTTAAAATGCCAATTGGCAACTATATCTGAAATGCCTATCGGCACCTATATCTGAAATGCCTATCGGCACCTATTTTTGAAATGCCTATCGGAAACTACATCTGAAATGCCTTTCAGCACCTATATTTGAAATGCCTATCGGAAACTACATCTGGAATGCCTATCAGCACCTATATTTGAAATGCCTATCGGCAACCATATCTGACATGCCTATCGGCACCTATATTTGAAATGCCTATCGTCTTCTATATCTGAAATGCATATCGACACCTATTTTTAAAATGCCAATCGGCATTTATATCTAAAATGCCTATCGGCACTTATATCTGAAATGCCTATCGGCACCTATTTTTGAAATGCCTATCGGAAACTACATCTGGAATGCCTATCAGCACCTATATTTGAAATGCCTATCGGCAACCATATCTGACATGCCTATCGGCACCTATATTTGAAATGCCTATCGGCTTCTATATCTGAAATGCATATCGACACCTATTTTTAAAATGCCAATCGGCATTTATATCTAAAATGCCTATCGGCACCTATATCTAAAATGCCTATCGGCACCTATTTTTGAAATGCCTATCGGAAACTACATCTGAAATGCCTATCAGCACCTATATTTGAAATGCCTATCGGCAACCATATCTGAAATGACTATCGGCACCTATATTTGAAATGCCTATCGGTTTCTATATCTGAAATACCTATCGGCACCTATTTTTAAAATGCCAATCGGCTACTATATCTGAAATGCCTATCGGCACCTAGATCTGAAATGCCTATCGGCACATATTTTTGAAATGCCTATCGGAAACTACATTTAAAGTGCCTATCAGCACCAATATTTAAAATGCCTATCGGCAACCATATCTGAAATGCCTATCGACACCTATATTTGAAATGCCTATCGGATTCTATATCTGAAATGCCTATCGGCACCTATTTTTAAAATGCCAATCGGCAACTATATCTGAAATGCCTATCGGCACCTATATCTGAAATGCCTATCGGCACCTATTTTTGAAATGCCTATCGGAAACTTACATCTGAAATGCCTATCAGCACCTATATTTGAAATGCCTATCGGCAAACATATCTGGAATGCCTATCGGCACCTATATTTAAAATGCCTATCGGTTTCTATATCTGAAATGCCTATCGGCACCTATTTTTAAAATGCCAATCGGCAACTATATCTGAAGTGCCTATCGGCACCTATATTTGAAATGCCTATTGGTACCTATTTTTGAAATACCTTTTGAAAACTACATCTGAAATGCCTATCAGCACCTATATTTGAAATGCCTATCGGCAACCACATCAGAAATGCCTATCGGCACCTATATCTGAAATGCCTTTCGGCATTTATATCTGAAATGCCTATCGACACCTATATTTGAAATGCCTATCGGCACCTTTATTTGAAATGCCTATCGGCTTCTATATCTGAAATGCCTATCGGCACCTATTTTTAAAATGCCAATCGGCTACTATATCTGAAATACCTATCGGCACCTAGATCTGAAATGCCCATCGGCACCTATTTTTGAAATGCCTATCGGAAACTACATCTGAAATGCCTATCAGCACCTATATTTGAAATGCCTATCAACAACCATATCTGGAATGCCTATCGGCACCTATATTTGAAATGCCTATCGGCTTCTATATCTGAAATGCCTATCGGCACCTATTTTTAAAATGCCAATCGGCAACTATATCTGTAATGCCTATCGGCACCTATATCTGAAATGCCTATCGGCACCTATTTTTGAAATGCCTATCGGCAACCATATCTAAAATGCCTATCGACACCTATATTTGAAGTACCTATCGGCTTCTATATCCGAAATGCCTATCGGCACCTATTTTTAAAATGCCAATCGGCAACTATATCTGAAATGCCTATCGGCACCTATATCTGAAATGCCTATCGGCACCAATTTTTGAAATGCCTATCGGAAACTACATCTGAAATGCCTATCAGCACCTATATTTGAAATGCCTATCGGCGACCATATCTGGAATGCCTATCGGCACCTATATTTGAAATGCCTATCGGATTCTATATCTGAAATGCCTATCGGCACCTATTTTTAAAATGCCAATCGGCAACTATATCTGAAATGCCTATCGGCACCTATATCTGAAATGCCTATCGGCACCTATTTTTGAAATGCCTATCGGAAACTACATCTGAAATGCCTATCAGTACCTATATTTGAAATGCCTATCGGCAACCATATCTGGAATGCCTATCGGCACCTATATTTGAAATGCCTATAGGCTTCTATATCTGAAATGCCTATCGGCACCTATTTTTAAAATGCCAATCGGCAACTATATCTGAAGTGCCTATCGGCACCTATATTTGAAATGCCTATCGGTACCTATTTTTGAAATACCTATCGAAAACTACATCTGAAATGCCTATCAGCACCTATATTTGAAATGCCTATCGGCACCTATATTTTAAATGCTCATCGGCAACTATATCTGATATGCCTATCGGCACCTATATCTGAAATGCCTATCGGAAACTACATCTAAAATGCCTATCGGCACCTATTTTTAAAATGCCAATCGGCAACTATATCTGAAATGCCTATCGGCACCTATATCTGAAATGCCTATCGGCACCAATTTTTGAAATGCCTATCGGAAACTACATCTAAAATGCCTATCAGCACCTATATTTTAAATGCTTATCGGCAACCATATCTGGAATGCCTATCGGCACCTATATTTGAAATGCCTATCGGCTTCTATATCTGAAATGCCTATCGGCACCTTTTATTAAAATGCCAATCGGCAACTATATCTGAAGTGCCTATCGGCACCTATATCTGAAATGCCTATCGGCACCTATTTTTGAAATGCCTTCGGAAACTACATCTGAAATGCCTATCTGCTCCTATATTTGAAATGCCTATCGGCAACCATATCTGAAATGCCTATTGACACCTATATTTGAAATACCTATCGGCTTCTATATCTGAAATGCCTATCGGCACCTGTTTTTAAAATGCTAATCGGCAACTATATCTAAAATGCCTATCGGCACCTATATCTGAAATGCTTATCGGCATCAATTTTTGAAATGCCTATCGGAAACTACATCTAAAATGCCTATCAGCACCTATATTTGAAATGCCTATCGGCAACCATATCTGGAATGCCTATCGGCACCTATATTTGAAATGCATATCGGCTTCTATATCTGAAATGCCTATCGGCACCTATTTTTAAAATGCCAATTGGCAACTATATCTGAAATGCCTATCGGCACCTATATCTGAAATGCCTATCGGCACCTATTTTTGAAATGCCTATCGGAAACTACATCTGAAATGCCTATCAGCACCTATATTTGAAATGCCTATCGGCAACCATATCTGGAATGCCTATCGGCACCTATCTTTGAATTGCCTATCGGCTTCTATAACTAAAATGCTTATCGACACCTATTTTTAAAATGCCAATCGGCAACTATATCTGAAATGCCTATCGGCACCTTTATCTGAAATGCCTATCGACACCTATTTTTGAAATGCCTATCGGAAACTACATCTGAAATGCCTATCAGCACCTATATTTGAAATGCCTATCGGCAACCATATCTGGAATGCCTATCGGCACCTATATTTGAAATGCCTATCGGCTTCTATATCTGAAATGCCTATCGGCACCTATTTTTAAAATGCCAATCGGCAACTATATCTGAAATGTCTATCGGCACCTATATTTGAAATGCCTATCGGTACCTATTTTTGAAATACCTATCGAAAACTACATCTGAAATGCCTATCAGCACCTATCTTTGAAATGCCTATCGGCAACCACATCAGAAATGCCTATCGGCACCTATATCCGCAATGCCTTTCGGCATTTATATCTGAAATGCCTATCAACACCTATATTTGAAATGCCTCTCGGCACCTATATTTTAAATGCCTATCGGCAACTATATTTGATATGCCTATCGGCACCTATATCTGAAATGCCTATCGGCACCTATTTTTGAAATGCCTATTGGAAACTACATCTAAAATGCCTATCGGCACCTATTTTTAAAATGCCAATCGGCAACTATATCTGAAATGCCTATCGGCACCTATATCTGAAATGCCTATCGGCACCTATTTTTGAAATGCCTATCGGAAACTACATTTGAAATGCCTATCAGCACCTATTTTTAAAATGCCAATCGGCAACTATATCTAAAATGCCTATCGGCACCTATATCTGAAATGTCTATAGGCACCTATTTTTGAAATGTCTATCGGAAACTACATCTGAAATGCCTATCAGCACCTATATTTGAAATGCCTATCTGCAACCATATCTGGAATGCCTATCGGCACCTATATTTGAATTGCCTATCGGCTTCTATAACTGAAATGCCTATCGACACCTATTTTTAAAATGCCAATCGGCAACTATATCTGAAATGCCTATCGGCACCTATATCTGAAATGCCTATCGGCACCTATTTTTGAAATGCCTATCGGAAACCACATCTGAAATGCCTATCAGCACCTATATTTGAAATGCCTATCGGCATTCATATCTGACATGCCTATCGGCACCTATATTTGAAATGCCTATCGGCTTCTATATCTGAAATGCCTATCGACACCTATTTTTAAAATGCCCATCGGCACCTAGATCTGAAATGCCCATCGGCACCTATTTTTGAAATGCCTATCGGAAACTACATCTGAAATGCCTATCAGCACCTATATTTGAAATGCCTATCAACAACCATATCTGGAATGCCTATCGGCACCTATATTTGAAATGCCTATCGGCAACCATATCTGGAATGCCTATCGGCACCTATTTTGAAATGCCTATTGGCTTTTATATCTGAAATGCCTATCGGCACCTATTTTAAAATGCCAATCGGCAACTTTATCTGAAATGCCTATCGGCACCTATATCTGAAATGCCTATCGGCACCTATTTTTGAAATGCCTATCGGAAACTACATCTGAAATGCCTATCGGCACCTATATCTGAAATGCCTATCGGCACCTATTTTTGATATGTCTATCGGAAACTACATCTGGAATGCCTATCAGCACCTATATTTGAAATGCCTATCGGCATTCATATCTGACATGCCTATCGGCACCTATATTTGAAATGCCTATCGGCTTCTATATCTGAAATGCCTATCGACACCTATTTTTAAAATGCCTATCGGCACCTAGATCTGAAATGCCCATCGGCACCTATTTTTGAAATGCTTATCGGAAACTACATCTGAAATGCCTATCAGCACCTATATTTGAAATGCCTATCAACAACCATATCTGGAATGCCTATCGGCACCTATATTTGAAATGCCTATCGGCTTCTATATCTGAAATGCCTATCGGCACCTATTTTTAAAATGCCAATCGGCAACTATATCTGAAATGCCTATCGGCACCTATATCTGAAATGCCTATCGACACCAATTTTTGAAATCCCTATCGGAAACTACATCTGAAATTGCCTATCAGCACCTATATTTGAAATGCCTATCGGCGACCATATCTGGAATGCCTATCGGCACCTATATTTGAAATGCCTATCGGATTCTATATCTGAAATGCCTATCGGCACCTATTTTTAAAATGCCAATCGGCAACTATATCTGAAATGCCTATCGGCACCTATATCTGAAATGCCTATCGGCACCTATTTTTGAAATGCCTATCGGAAACTACATCTGAAATGCCTATCAGCACCTATATTTGAAATGCCTATCGGCAACCATATCTGGAATGCCTATCGGCACCTATATTTGAAATGTCTATCGGCTTCTATATCTGAAATGCCTATCGGCACCTATTTTTAAAATGCCAATCGGCAACTATATCTGAAGTGCCTATCGGCACCTATATCTGAAATGCCTATCGGCACCTATTTTTGAAATGCCTATCGGAAACTACATCTGAAATGCCTATCAGTACCTATATTTGAAATGCCTATCGGCAACCATATCTGGAATGCCTATCGGCACCTATATTTGAAATGCCTATAGGCTTCTATATCTGAAATGCCTATCGGCACCTATTTTTAAAATGCCAATCGGCAACTATATCTGAAGTGCCTATCGGCACCTATATTTGAAATGCCTATCGGTACCTATTTTTGAAATACCTATCGAAAACTACATCTGAAATGCCTATCAGCACCTATATTTGAAATGCCTATCGGCACCTATATTTTAAATGCTCATCGGCAACTATATCTGATATGCCTATCGGCACCTATATCTGAAATGCCTATCGGAAACTACATCTAAAATGCCTATCGGCACCTATTTTTAAAATGCCAATCGGCAACTATATCTGAAATGCCTATCGGCACCTATATCTGAAATGCCTATCGGCACCAATTTTTGAAATGCCTATCGGAAACTACATCTAAAATGCCTATCAGCACCTATATTTTAAATGCTTATCGGCAACCATATCTGGAATGCCTATCGGCACCTATATTTGAAATGCTTATCGGCTTCTATATCTGAAATGCCTATCGGCACCTTTTATTAAAATGCCAATCGGCAACTATATCTGAAGTGCCTATCGGCACCTATATCTGAAATGCCTATCGGCACCTATTTTTGAAATGCCTTCGGAAACTACATCTGAAATGCCTATCTGCTCCTATATTTGAAATGCCTATCGGCAACCATATCTGAAATGCCTATTGACACCTATATTTGAAATACCTATCGGCTTCTATATCTGAAATGCCTATCGGCACCTGTTTTTAAAATGCTAATCGGCAACTATATCTAAAATGCCTATCGGCACCTATATCTGAATTGCTTATCGGCATCAATTTTTGAAATGCCTATCGGAAACTACATCTAAAATGCCTATCAGCACCTATATTTGAAATGCCTATCGGCAACCATATCTGGAATGCCTATCGGCACCTATATTTGAAATGCATATCGGCTTCTATATCTGAAATGCCTATCGGCACCTATTTTTAAAATGCCAATTGGCAACTATATCTGAAATGCCTATCGGCACCTATATCTGAAATGCCTATCGGCACCTATTTTTGAAATGCCTATCGGAAACTACATCTGAAATGCCTATCAGCACCTATATTTGAAATGCCTATCGGCAACCATATCTGGAATGCCTATCGGCACCTATCTTTGAATTGCCTATCGGCTTCTATAACTGAAATGCTTATCGACACCTATTTTTAAAATGCCAATCGGCAACTATATCTGAAATGCCTATCGGCACCTTTATCTGAAATGCCTATCGGCACCTATTTTTGAAATGCCTATCGGAAACTACATCTGAAATGCCTATCAGCACCTATATTTGAAATGCCTATCGGCAACCATATCTGGAATGCCTATCGGCACCTATATTTGAAATGCCTATCGGCTTCTATATCTGAAATGCCTATCGGCACCTATTTTTAAAATGCCAATCGGCAACTATATCTGAAATGTCTATCGGCACCTATATTTGAAATGCCTATCGGTACCTATTTTTGAAATACCTATCGAAAACTACATCTGAAATGCCTATCAGCACCTATCTTTGAAATGCCTATCGGCAACCACATCAGAAATGCCTATCGGCACCTATATCCGCAATGCCTTTCGGCATTTATATCTGAAATGCCTATCAACACCTATATTTGAAATGCCTCTCGGCACCTATATTTTAAATGCCTATCGGCAACTATATCTGAAATGCCTATCGGCACCTATTTTTGAAATGCCTATTGGAAACTACATCTAAAATGCCTATCGGCACCTATTTTTAAAATGCCAATCGGCAACTATATCTGAAATGCCTATCGGCACCTATATCTGAAATGCCTATCGGCACCTATTTTTGAAATGCCTATCGGAAACTACATTTGAAATGCCTATCAGCACCTATTTTTAAAATGCCAATCGGCAACTATATCTAAAATGCCTATCGGCACCTATATCTGAAATGCCTATCGGCACCTATTTTTGAAATGCCTATCGGAAACTACATCTGAAATGCCTATCAGCACCTATATTTGAAATGCCTATCTGCAACCATATCTGGAATGCCTATCGGCACCTATATTTGAATTGCCTATCGGCTTCTATAACTGAAATGCCTATCGACACCTATTTTTAAAATGCCAATCGGCAACTATATCTGAAATGCCTATCGGCACCTATATCTGAAATGCCTATCGGCATCTATTTTTGAAATGCCTATCGGAAACCACATCTGAAATGCCTATCAGCACCTATATTTGAAATGCCTATCGGCATTCATATCTGACATGCCTATCGGCACCTATATTTGAAATGCCTATCGCCTTCTATATCTGAAATGCCTATCGACACCTATTTTTAAAATGCCTATCGGCACCTAGATCTGAAATGCCCATCGGCACCTATTTTTGAAATGCCTATCGGAAACTACATCTGAAATGCCTATCAGCACCTATATTTGAAATGCCTATCAACAACCATATCTGGAATGCCTATCGGCACCTATATTTGAAATGCCTATCGGCAACCATATCTGGAATGCCTATCGGCACCTATTTTGAAATGCCTATTGGCTTTTATATCTGAAATGCCTATCGGCACCTATTTTAAAATGCCAATCGGCAACTTTATCTGAAATGCCTATCGGCACCTATATCTGAAATGCCTATCGGCACCTATTTTTGAAATGCCTATCGGAAACTACATCTGAAATGCCTATCGGCACCTATATCTGAAATGCCTATCGGCACCTATTTTTGATATGTCTATCGGAAACTACATCTGGAATGCCTATCAGCACCTATATTTGAAATGCCTATCGGCATTCATATCTGACATGCCTATCGGCACCTATATTTGAAATGCCTATCGGCTTCTATATCTGAAATGCCTATCGACACCTATTTTTAAAATGCCTATCGGCACCTAGATCTGAAATGCCCATCGGCACCTATTTTTGAAATGCTTATCGGAAACTACATCTGAAATGCCTATCAGCACCTATATTTGAAATGCCTATCAACAACCATATCTGGAATGCCTATCGGCACCTATATTTGAAATGCCTATCGGCTTCTATATCTGAAATGCTATCGGCACCTATTTTTAAAATGCCAATCGGCAACTATATCTGAAATGCCTATCGGCACTTATATCTGAAATGCCTATCGACACCAATTTTTGAAATCCCTATCGGAAACTACATCTGAAATTGCCTATCAGCACCTATATTTGAAATGCCTATCGGCGACCATATCTGGAATGCCTATCGGCACCTATATTTGAAATGCCTATCGGATTCTATATCTGAAATGCCTATCGGCACCTATTTTTAAAATGCCAATCGGCAACTATATCTGAAATGCCTATCGGCACCTATATCTGAAATGCCTATCGGCACCTATTTTTGAAATGCCTATCGGAAACTACATCTGAAATGCCTATCAGCACCTATATTTGAAATGCCTATCGGCAACCATATCTGGAATGCCTATCGGCACCTATATTTGAAATGTCTATCGGCTTCTATATCTGAAATG
>JAVRKA010001287.1:0-17288 GCA_034508555.1 Venustoraphidia nigricollis
TATATCTGAAATGCCTATCGACACCTATATCTGAAATGCCTATCGACACCTATATCTGAAATGCCTATCGACACCTATATAAATGCCTATCGACACCTATATCTGAAATGCGTATCGACACCTATTTTTGAAATGCCTATCGGAAACTACATCTGAAATGCCTATCAGCACCTATATTTGAAATGCCTATCGGCAACCATATCTGGAATGCCTATCGGCACCTATATTTGAAATGCCTATCGGCTTCTATATCTGAAATGCCTATCGGCTTCTATATCTGAAATGCCTATCGGCACCTATTTTTAAAATGCCAATCGGCAACTATATCGAAATGCCTATCGGCACCTATATCTTAAATGCCTATCGACACCTATATCTGAAATGCCTATCGACACCTATATCTGAAATGCCTATCGACACCTATATCTGAAATGCCTATCGACACCTATATCTGAAATGCCTATCGACACCTATATCTGAAATGCCTATCGACACCTATATCTGAAATGCCTATCGACACCTATATCTGAAATGCCTATCGACACCTACTTTTGAAATGCCTATCGGAAACTACATCTGAAATGCCTATCAGCACCTATATTTGAAATGCCTATCGGCAACCATATCTGGAATGCCTATCGGCACCTATATTTGAAATGCCTATCGGCTTCTATATCTGAAATGCCTATCGGCACCTATTTTTAAAATGCCAATCGGCAACTATATCTGAAATGCCTATCGGCACCTATATCTGAAATGCCTATCGACACCTATATCTGAAATGCCTATCGACACCTATATCTGAAATGCCTATCGACACCTATATCTGAAATGCCTATCGACACCTATATCTGAAATGCCTATCGACACCTATATCTGAAATGCCTATCGACACCTATATCTGAAATGCCTATCGACACCTATATCTGAAATGCCTATCGACACCTATTTTTGAAATGCCTATCGGAAACTACATCTGAAATGCCTATCAGCACCTATATTTGAAATGCCTATCGGCAACCATATCTGGAATGCCTATCGGCACCTATATTTGAAATGCCTATCGGCTTCTATATCCGAAATGCCTATCGGCACCTATATCTGAAATGCCTATCGACACCTATATCTGAAATGCCTATCGACACCTATATCTGAAATGCCCATCGACACCTATATCTGAAATGCCTATCGACACCTATATCTGTATAGCCTATCGACACCTATATCTGAAATGCCTATCGACACCTATTTTTGAAATGCCTATCGGAAACTACATCTGAAATGCCTATCAGCACCTATATTTGAAATGCCTATCGGCAACCATATCTGGAATACCTATCGGCACCTATATTTGAAATGCCTATCGGCTTCTATATCTGAAATGCCTATCGGCACCTATTTTTAAAACGCCAATCGGCAACTATATCTGAAATGCCTATCGGCACCTATATCTGAAATGCCTATCGACACCTATGTCTGAAATGCCTATCGACACCTATATCTGAAATGCCTATCGACACCTATATCTGAAATGCCTATCGACACCTATATCTGAAATGCCTATCGACACCTATATCTGAAATGCCTATCGACACCTATATCTGAAATGCCTATCGACACCTATATCTGAAATGCCTATCGACACCTATATCTGAAATGCCTATCGACACCTATATCTGAAATGCCTATCGACACCTATTTTTGAAATGCCTATCGGAAACTACATCTGAAATGCCTATCAGCACCTATATTTGAAATGCCTATCGGCAACCATATCTGGAATGCCTATCGGCACCTATATTTGAAATGCCTATCGGCTTCTGTATCTGAAATGCCTATCGGCACCTATTTTTAAAATGCCAATCGGCAACTATATCTTACATGCCTATCGGCACCTATATCTGAAATGCCTATCGACACCTATATCTGAAATGCCTATCGACACCTATATCTGAAATGCCTATTGACACCTATATCTGAAATGCCTATCGACACCTATATCTGAAATGCCTATCGACACCTATATCTGAAATGCCTATCGACACCTATATCTGAAATGCCTATCGACACCTATTTTTGAAATTCCTATCGGAAACTACATCTGAAATGCCTATCAGCACCTATATTTGAAATGCCTATCGGCAACCATTTCTGGAATACCTATCGGCACCTATATTTGAAATGCCTATCGGCTTCTATATCTGAAATGCCTATCGGCACCTATTTTTAAAATGCCAATCGGCAACTACATCTGAAATGCCTATCGGCACCTATATCTGAAATGCCTATCGACACCTATATCTGAAATGCCTATCGACACCTATATCTGAAATGCCTATCGACACCTATATCTGAAATGCCTATCGACACCTATATCTGAAATGCCTATCGACACCTACATCTGAAATGCCTTTCAGCACCTATATTTTAAATGCCTATCGACACCTATATCTGAAATGCCTATCGACACCTATTTTTGAAATGCCTATCGGAAACTACATCTGAAATGCCTATCAGCACCTATATTTGAAATGCCTATCGGCAACCATATCTGGAATGCCTATCGGCACCTATATTTGAAATGCCTATCGGCTTCTATATCTGAAATGCCTATCGGCACCTATTTTTAAAACGCCAATCGGCAACTATATCTGAAATGCCTATCGGCACCTATATCTGAAATGCCTATCGACACCTATATCTGAAATGCCTATCGACACCTATTTTTGAAATGCCTATCGGAAACTACATCTGGAATGCCTATCGGCACCTATATTTGAAATGCCTATCGGCTTCTATATCTGAAATGCCTATCGGCACCTATATCTGAAATGCCTATCGACACCTATATCTGAAATGCCTATCGACACCTATATCTGAAATGCCTATCGACACCTATATCTGAAATGCCTATCGACACCTATATCTGAATAGCCTATCGACACCTATATCTGAAATGCCTATCGACACCTATTTTTGAAATGCCTATCGGAAACTACATCTGAAATGCCTATCAGCACCTATATTTGAAATGCCTATCGGCAACCATATCTGGAATGCCTATCGGCACCTATATTTGAAATGCCTATCGGCTTCTATATCTGAAATGCCTATCGGCACCTATTTTTAAAACGCCAATCGGCAACTATATCTGAAATGCCTATCGGCACCTATATCTGAAATGCCTATCGACACCTATGTCTGAAATGCCTATCGACACCTATATCTGAAATGCCTATCTAAACCTATATCTGAAATGCCTATCGACACCTATATCTGAAATGCCTATCGACACCTATATCTGAAATGCCTATCGACACCTATATCTGAAATGCCTATCGACACCTATATCTGAAATGCCTATCGACACCTATATCTGAAATGCCTATCGACACCTATTTTTGAAATGCCTATCGGAAACTACATTTGAAATGCCTATCAGCACCTATATTTGAAATGCCTATCGGCAACCATATCTGGAATGCCTATCGGCACCTATATTTGAAATGCCTATCGGCTTCTGTATCTGAAATGCCTATCGGCAACTATATCTTACATGCCTATCGGCACCTATATCTGAAATGCCTATCGACACCTATATCTGAAATGCCTATCGACACCTATATCTGAAATGCCTATTGACACCTATATCTGAAATGTCTATCGACACCTATATCTGAAATGCCTATCGACACCTATATCTGAAATGCCTATCGACACCTATATCTGAAATGCCTATCGACACCTATTTTTGAAATTCCTATCGGAAACTACATCTGAAATGCCTATCAGCACCTATATTTGAAATGCCTATCGGCAACCATTTCTGGAATACCTATCGGCACCTATATTTGAAATGCCTATCGGCTTCTATATCTGAAATGCCTATCGGCACCTATTTTTAAAATGCCAATCGGCAACTATATCTGAAATGCCTATCGGCACCTATATCTGAAATGCCTATCGACACCTATATCTGAAATGCCTATCGACACCTATATCTGAAATGCCTATCGACACCTATATCTGAAATGCCTTTCGACACCTATATCTGAAATGCCTATCGACACCTATATCTGAAATGCATATCGACACCTATATCTGAAATGCCTATCGACAACTATTTTTGAAATGCCTATCGGAAACTACATCTGAAATGCCTATCAGCACCTATATTTGAAATGCCTATCGGCAACCATATCTGGAATGCCTATCGGCACCTATATTTGAAATGCCTATCGGCTTCTATATCTGAAATGCCTATCGGCTTCTATATCTGAAATGCCTATCGGCACCTATTTTTAAAATGCCAATCGGCAACTATATCTGAAATGCCTATCGGCACCTATATCTTAAATGCCTATCGACACCTATATCTGAAATGCCTATCGACACCTATATCTGAAATGCCTATCGACACCTATATCTGAAATGCCTATCGACACCTATATCTGAAATGCCTATCGACACCTATATCTGAAATGCCTATCGACACCTATATCTGAAATGCCTATCGACACCTATATCTGAAATGCCTATCGACACCTATTTTTGAAATGCCTATCGGAAACTACATCTGAAATGCCTATCAGCACCTATATTTGAAATGCCTATTGGCAACCATATCTGGAATGCCTATCGGCACCTATATTTGAAATGCCTATCGGCTTCTATATCTGAAATGCCTATCGGCACCTATTTTTAAAATGCCAATCGGCAACTATATCTGAAATGCCTATCGGCACCTATATCTGAAATGCCTATCGACACCTATATCTGAAATGCCTATCGACACCTATATCTGAAATGCCTATCGACACCTATATCTGAAATGCCTATCGACACCTATATCTGAAATGCCTATCGACACCTATATCTGAAATGCCTATCGACACCTATATCTGAAATGCCTATCGACACCTATATCTGAAATGCCTATCGACACCTATTTTTGAAATGCCTATCGGAAACTACATCTGAAATGCCTATCAGCACCTATATTTGAAATGCCTATCGGCAACCATATCTGGAATGCCTATCGGCACCTATATTTGAAATGCCTATCGGCTTCTATATCCGAAATGCCTATCGGCACCTATATCTGAAATGCCTATCGACACCTATATCTGAAATGCCTATCGACACCTATATCTGAAATGCCTATCGACACCTATATCTGAAATGCCTATCGACACCTATATCTGTATAGCCTATCGACACCTATATCTGAAATGCCTATCGACACCTATTTTTGAAATGCCTATCGGAAACTACATCTGAAATGCCTATCAGCACCTATATTTGAAATGCCTATCGGCAACCATATCTGGAATACCTATCGGCACCTATATTTGAAATGCCTATCGGCTTCTATATCTGAAATGCCTATCGGCACCTATTTTTAAAACGCCAATCGGCAACTATATCTGAAATGCCTATCGGCACCTATATCTGAAATGCCTATCGACACCTATGTCTGAAATGCCTATCGACACCTATATCTGAAATGCCTATCGACACCTATATCTGAAATGCCTAACGACACCTATATCTGAAATGCCTATCGACACCTATATCTGAAATGCCTATCGACACCTATATCTGAAATGCCTATCGACACCTATATCTGAAATGCCTATCGACACCTATATCTGAAATGCCTATCGACACCTATATCTGAAATGCCTATCGACACCTATTTTTGAAATGCCTATCGGAAACTACATCTGAAATGCCTATCAGCACCTATATTTGAAATGCCTATCGGCAACCATATCTGGAATGCCTATCGGCACCTATATTTGAAATGCCTATCGGCTTCTGTATCTGAAATGCCTATCGGCACCTTTTTTTAAAATGCCAATCGGCAACTATATCTTACATGCCTATCGGCACCTATATCTGAAATGCCTATCGACACCTATATCTGAAATGCCTATCGACACCTATATCTGAAATGCCTATTGACACCTATATCTGAAATGCCTATCGACACCTATATCTGAAATGCCTATCGACACCTATATCTGAAATGCCTATCGACACCTATATCTGAAATGCCTATCGACACCTATTTTTGAAATTCCTATCGGAAACTACATCTGAAATGCCTATCAGCACCTATATTTGAAATGCCTATCGGCAACCATTTCTGGAATACCTATCGGCACCTATATTTGAAATGCCTATCGGCTTCTATATCTGAAATGCCTATCGGCACCTATTTTTAAAATGCCAATCGGCAACTACATCTGAAACGCCTATCGGCACCTATATCTGAAATGCCTATCGACACCTATATCTGAAATGCCTATCGACACCTATATCTGAAATGCCTATCGACACCTATGTCTGAAATGCCTATCGACACCTATATCTGAAATGCCTATCGACACCTATATCTGAAATGCCTATCGACACCTATATCTGAAATGCCTATCGACACCTATATCTGAAATGCCTATCGACACCTATATCTGAAATGCCTATCGACACCTATTTTTGAAATGCCTATCGGAAACTACATCTGAAATGCCTATCAGCACCTATATTTGAAATGCCTATCGGCAACCATATCTGGAATGCCTATCGGCACCTATATTTGAAATGCCTATCGGCTTCTATATCTGAAATGCCTATCGGCACCTATTTTTAAAATGCCAATCGGCAACTATATCTGAAATGCCTATCGGCACCTATATCTGAAATGCCTATCGACACTTATATCTGAAATGCCTATCGACACCTATATCTGAAATGCCTATCGACACCTATATCTGAAATGCCTATCGACACCTATATCTGAAATGCCTATCGACACCTATTTTTGAAATGCCTATCGGAAACTACATCTGAAATGCCTATCAGCACCTATATTTGAAATGCCTATCGGCAACCATATCTGGAATGCCTATCGGCACCTATATTTGAAATGCCTATCGGCTTCTATATCTGAAATGCCTATCGGCACCTATTTTTAAAATGCCTATCGGCACCTATATTTGAAATGCCTATCGGCTTCTATATCCGAAATGCCTATCGGCACCTATATCTGAAATGCCTATCGACACCTATATCTGAAATGATTATCGACACCTATATCTGAAATGCCTATCGACACCTATATCTGAAATGCCTATCGACACCTATATCTGAATAGCCTATCGACACCTATATCTGAAATGCCTATCGACACCCTTTTTTTTGAAATGCCTATCGGAAACTACATCTGAAATGCCTATCAGCACCTATATTTGAAATGCCTATCGGCAACCATATCTGGAATACCTATCGGCACCTATATTTGAAATGCCTATCGGCTTCTATATCTGAAATGCCTATCGGCACCTATTTTTAAAACGCCAATCGGCAACTATATCTGAAATGCCTATCGGCACCTATATCTGAAATACCTATCGACACCTATGTCTGAAATGCCTATCGACACCTATATCTGAAATGCCTATCGACACCTATATCTGAAATGCCTATCGACACCTATATCTGAAATGCCTATCGACACCTATATCTGAAATGCCTATCGACACCTATATCTGAAATGCCTATCGACACCTATATCTGAAATGCCTATCGACACCTATATCTGAAATGCCTATCGACACCTATATCTGAAATGCCTATCGACACCTATTTTTGAAATGCCTATCGGAAACTACATCTGAAATGCCTATCAGCACCTATATTTGAAATGCCTATCGGCAACCATATCTGGAATGCCTATCGGCACCTATATTTGAAATGCCTATCGGCTTCTGTATCTGAAATGCCTATCGGCACCTATTTTTAAAATGCCAATCCGCAACTATATCTTACATGCCTATCGGCACCTATATCTGAAATGCCTATCGACACCTATATCTGAAATGCCTATCGACACCTATTTTTGAAATGCCTATCGGAAACTACATCTGAAATGCCTATCAGCACCTATATTTGAAATGCCTATCGGCAACCATATCTGGAATGCCTATCGGCACCTATATTTGAAATGCCTATCGGCTTCTATATCTGAAATGCCTATCGGCACCTATATCTGAAATGCCTATCGACACCTATATCTGAAATGCCTATCGACACCTATATCTGAAATGCCTATCGACACCTATATCTGAAATGCCTATCGACACCTATATCTGAATAGCCTATCGACACCTATATCTGAAATTCCTATCGACACCTATTTTTGAAATGCCTATCGGAAACTACATCTGAAATGCCTATCAGCACCTATATTTGAAATGCCTATCGGCAACCATATCTGGAATGCCTATCGGCACCTATATTTGAAATGCCTATCGGCTTCTATATCTGAAATGCCTATCGGCACCTATATTTAAAACGCCAATCGGCAACTATATCTGAAATGCCTATCGGCACCTATATCTGAAATGCCTATCGACACCTATGTCTGAAATGCCTATCGACACCTATATCTGAAATGCCTATCTAAACCTATATCTGAAATGCCTATCGACACCTATATCTGAAATGCCTATCGACACCTATATCTGAAATGCCTATCGACACCTATATCTGAAATGCCTATCGACACCTATATCTGAAATGCCTATCGACACCTATATCTGAAATGCCTATCGACACCTATTTTTGAAATGCCTATCGGAAACTACATTTGAAATGCCTATCAGCACCTATATTTGAGATGCCTATCGGCAACCATATCTGGAATGCCTATCGGCACCTATATTTGAAATGCCTATCGGCTTCTGTATCTGAAATGCCTATCGGCACCTATTTTTAAAATGCCAATCGGCAACTATATCTTACATGCCTATCGGCACCTATATCTGAAATGCCTATCGACACCTATATCTGAAATGCCTATCGACACCTATATCTGAAATGCCTATTGACACCTATATCTGAAATGCCTATCGACACCTATATCTGAAATGCCTATCGACACCTATATCTGAAATGCCTATCGACACCTATATCTGAAATGCCTATCGACACCTATTTTTGAAATTCCTATCGGAAACTACATCTGAAATGCGTATCAGCACCTATATTTGAAATGCCTATCGGCAACCATTTCTGGAATACCTATCGGCACCTATATTTGAAATGCCTATCGGCTTCTATATCTGAAATGCCTATCGGCACCTATTTTTAAAATGCCAATCGGCAACTATATCTGAAATGCCTATCGGCACCTATATCTGAAATGCCTATCGACATCTATATCTGAAATGCCTATCGACACCTATATCTGAAATGCCTATCGACACCTATATCTGAAATGCCTTTCGACACCTATATCTGAAATGCCTATCGACACCTATATCTGAAATGCCTA
This sequence comes from Venustoraphidia nigricollis, assembly GCA_034508555.1. Classification (NCBI taxonomy): domain Eukaryota; kingdom Metazoa; phylum Arthropoda; class Insecta; order Raphidioptera; family Raphidiidae; genus Venustoraphidia; species Venustoraphidia nigricollis. The sequence goes on from JAVRKA010001287.1 coordinate 9,341, forward strand.
TCGACACCTATATCTGAAATGCCTATCGACACCTATATCTGAAATGCCTATCGACACCTATATCTGAAATGCCTATCGACACCTATTTTTGAAATGCCTATCGGAAACTACATCTGAAATGCCTATCAGCACCTATATTTGAAATGCCTATCGGCAACCATATCTGGAATGCCTATCGGCACCTATATTTGAAATGCCTATCGGCTTCTATATCTGAAATGCCTATCGGCACCTATTTTTAAAATGCCAATCGGCAACTATATCTGAAATGCCTATCGGCACCTATATATGAAATGCCTATCGACACCTATATCTGAAATGCCTATCGACACCTATATCTGAAATGCCTATCGACACCTATATCTGAAATGCCTATCGACACCTATATCTGAAATGCCTATCGACACCTACATCTGAAATGCCTTTCAGCACCTATATTTTAAATGCCTATCGACACCTATATCTGAAATGCCTATCAACACCTATTTTTGAAATGCCTATCGGAAACTACATCTGAAATGCCTATCAGCACCTATATTTGAAATGCCTATCGGCAACCATATCTGGAATGCCTATCGGCACCTATATTTGAAATGCCTATCGGCTTCTATATCTGAAATGCCTATCGGCACCTATTTTTAAAATGCCAATCGGCAACTATATCTGAAATGCCTATCGGCACCTATATCTGAAATGCCTATCGACACCTATATCTGAAATGCCTATCGACACCTATATCTAAAATGCCTATCGACACCTATATCTGAAATGCCTATCGACACCTATATCTGAAATGCCTATCGACACCTATATCTGAAATGCCTATCGACACCTATATAAATGCCTATCGACACCTATATCTGAAATGCGTATCGACACCTATTTTTGAAATGCCTATCGGAAACTACATCTGAAATGCCTATCAGCACCTATATTTGAAATGCCTATCGGCAACCATATCTGGAATGCCTATCGGCACCTATATTTGAAATGCCTATCGGCTTCTATATCTGAAATGCCTATCGGCTTCTATATCTGAAATGCCTATCGGCACCTATTTTTAAAATGCCAATCGGCAACTATATCTGAAATGCCTATCGGCACCTATATCTTAAATGCCTATCGACACCTATATCTGAAATGCCTATCGACTCCTATATCTGAAATGCCTATCGACACCTATATCTGAAATGCCTATCGACACCTATATCTGAAATGCCTATCGACACCTATATCTGAAATGCCTATCGACACCTATATCTGAAATGCCTATCGACACCTATATCTGAAATGCCTATCGACACCTATTTTTGAAATGCCTATCGGAAACTACATCTGAAATGCCTATCAGCACCTATATTTGAAATGCCTATCGGCAACCATATCTGGAATGCCTATCGGCACCTATATTTGAAATGCCTATCGGCTTCTATATCTGAAATGCCTATCGGCACCTATTTTTAAAATGCCAATCGGCAACTATATCTGAAATGCCTATCGGCACCTATATCTGAAATGCCTATCGACACCTATATCTGAAATGCCTATCGACACCTATATCTGAAATGCCTATCGACACCTATATCTGAAATGCCTATCGACACCTATATCTGAAATGCCTATCGACACCTATATCTGAAATGCCTATCGACACCTATATCTGAAATGCCTATCGACACCTATATCTGAAATGCCTATCGACACCTATTTTTGAAATGCCTATCGGAAACTACATCTGAAATGCCTATCAGCACCTATATTTGAAATGCCTATCGGCAACCATATCTGGAATGCCTATCGGCACCTATATTTGAAATGCCTATCGGCTTCTATATCTGAAATGCCTATCGGCACCTATTTTTAAAATGCCAATCGGCAACTATATCTGAAATGCCTATCGGCACCTATATCTGAAATGCCTATCGACACCTATATCTGAAATGCCTATCGACACCTATATCTGAAATGCCTATCGACACCTATGTCTGAAATGCCTATCGACACCTATATCTGAAATGCCTATCGACACCTATATCTGAAATGCCTATCGACACCTATATCTGAAATGCCTATCGACACTTATATCTGAAATGCCTATCGGCACCTATATCTGAAATGCCTATCGACACCTATATCTGAAATGCCTATCGACACCTATATCTGAAATGCCTATCGACACCTATATCTGAAATGCCTATCGACACCTATTTTTGAAATGCCTATCGGAAACTACATCTGAAATGCCTATCAGCACCTATATTTGAAATGCCTATCGGCAACCATATCTGGAATGCCTATCGGCACCTATATTTGAAATGCCTATCGGCTTCTGTATCTGAAATGCCTATCGGCACCTATTTTTAAAATGCCAATCGGCAACTATATCTTACATGCCTATCGGCACCTATATCTGAAATGCCTATCGACACCTATATCTGAAATGCCTATCGACACCTATATCTGAAATGCCTATTGACACCTATATCTGAAATGCCTATCGACACCTATATCTGAAATGCCTATCGACACCTATATCTGAAATGCCTATCGACACCTATATCTGAAATGCCTATCGACACCTATTTTTGAAATTCCTATCGGAAACTACATCTGAAATGCCTATCAGCACCTATATTTGAAATGCCTATCGGCAACCATTTCTGGAATACCTATCGGCACCTATATTTGAAATGCCTATCGGCTTCTATATCTGAAATGCCTATCGGCACCTATTTTTAAAATGCCAATCGGCAACTACATCTGAAATGCCTATCGGCACCTATATCTGAAATGCCTATCGACACCTATATCTGAAATGCCTATCGACACCTATATCTGAAATGCCTATCGACACCTATATCTGAAATGCCTATCGACACCTATATCTGAAATGCCTATCGACACCTATATCTGAAATGCCTATCGACACCTATATCTGAAATGCCTATCGACACCTATATCTGAAATGCCTATCGACACCTATATCTGAAATGCCTATCGACACCTATTTTTGAAATGCCTATCGGAAACTACATCTGAAATGCCTATCAGCACCTATATTTGAAATGCCTATCGGCAACCATATCTGGAATGCCTATCGGCACGTATATTTGAAATGCCTATCGGCTTCTATATCTGAAATGCCTATCGGCACCTATTTTTAAAATGCCAATCGGCAACTATATCTGAAATGCCTATCGGCACCTATATCTGAAATGCCTATCGACACCTATATCTGAAATGCCTATCGACACCTATATCTGAAATGCCTATCGACACCTATATCTGAAATGCCTATCGACACCTATATCTGAAATGCCTATCGACACTTATTTTTGAAATGCCTATCGGAAACTACATCTGAAATGCCTATCAGCACCTATATTTGAAATGCCTATCGGCAACCATATCTGGAATGCCTATCGGCACCTATATTTGAAATGCCTATCGGCTTCTATATCTGAAATGCCTATCGGCACCTATTTTTAAAATGCCTATCGGCACCTATATTTGAAATGCCTATCGGCACCTATATCCGAAATGCCTATCGGCACCTATATCTGAAATGCCTATCGACACCTATATCTGAAATGCCTATCGACACCTATATCTGAAATGCCTATCGACACCTATATCTGAATAGCCTATCGACACCTATATCTGAAATGCCTATCGACACCCTTTTTTTGAAATGCCTATCGGAAACTACATCTGAAATGCCTATCAGCACCTATATTTGAAATGCCTATCGGCAACCATATCTGGAATACCTATCGGCACCTATATTTGAAATGCCTATCGGCTTCTATATCTGAAATGCCTATCGGCACCTATTTTTAAAACGCCAATCGGCAACTATATCTGAAATGCCTATCGGCACCTATATCTGAAATGCCTATCGACACCTATGTCTGAAATGCCTATCGACACCTATATCTGAAATGCCTATCGACACCTATATCTGAAATGCCTATCGACACCTATATCTGAAATGCCTATCGACACCTATATCTGAAATGCCTATCGACACCTATATCTGAAATGCCTATCGACACCTATATCTGAAATGCCTATCGACACCTATATCTGAAATGCCTATCGACACCTATATCTGAAATGCCTATCGACACCTATATCTGAAATGCCTATCGACACCTATTTTTGAAATGCCTATCGGAAACTACATCTGAAATGCCTATCAGCACCTATATTTGAAATGCCTATCGGCAACCATATCTGGAATGCCTATCGGCACCTATATTTGAAATGCCTATCGGCTTCTATATCTGAAATGCCTATCGGCACCTATTTTTAAAATGCCAATCGGCAACTATATCTGAAATGCCTATCGGCACCTATATCTGAAATGCCTATCGACACCTATATCTGAAATGCCTATCGACACCTATATCTGAAATGCCTATCGACACCTATATCTGAAATGCCTATCGACACCTATATCTGAAATGCCTATCGACACTTATTTTTGAAATGCCTATCGGAAACTACATCTGAAATGCCTATCAGCACCTATATTTGAAATGCCTATCGGCAACCATATCTGGAATGCCTATCGGCACCTATATTTGAAATGCCTATCGGCTTCTATATCTGAAATGCCTATCGGCACCTATTTTTAAAATGCCTATCGGCACCTATATTTGAAATGCCTATCGGCTTCTATATCCGAAATGCCTATCGGCACCTATATCTGAAATGCCTATCGACACCTATATCTGAAATGCCTATCGACACCTATATCTGAAATGCCTATCGACACCTATATCTGAAATGCCTATCGACACCTATATCTGAATAGCCTATCGACACCTATATCTGAAATGCCTATCGACACCCTTTTTTTGAAATGCCTATCGGAAACTACATCTGAAATGCCTATCAGCACCTATATTTGAAATGCCTATCGGCAACCATATCTGGAATACCTATCGGCACCTATATTTGAAATGCCTATCGGCTTCTATATCTGAAATGCCTATCGGCACCTATTTTTAAAACGCCAATCGGCAACTATATCTGAAATGCCTATCGGCACCTATATCTGAAATGCCTATCGACACCTATGTCTGAAATGCCTATCGACACCTATATCTGAAATGCCTATCGACACCTATATCTGAAATGCCTATCGACACCTATATCTGAAATGCCTATCGACACCTATATCTGAAATGCCTATCGACACCTATATCTGAAATGCCTATCGACACCTATATCTGAAATGCCTATCGACACCTATATCTGAAATGCCTATCGACACCTATATCTGAAATGCCTATCGACACCTATTTTTGAAATGCCTATCGGAAACTACATCTGAAATGCCTATCAGCACCTATATTTGAAATGCCTATCGGCAACCATATCTGGAATGCCTATCGGCACCTATATTTGAAATGCCTATCGGCTTCTGTATCTGAAATGCCTATCGGCACCTATTTTTAAAATGCCAATCGGCAACTATATCTTACATGCCTATCGACACCTATATCTGAAATGCCTATCGACACCTATATCTGAAATGCCTATCGACACCTATTTTTGAAATGCCTATCGGAAACTACATCTGAAATGCCTATCAGCACCTATATTTGAAATGCCTATCGGCAACCATATCTGGAATGCCTATCGGCACCTATATTTGAAATGCCTATCGGCTTCTATATCTGAAATGCCTATCGGCACCTATATCTGAAATGCCTATCGACACCTATATCTGAAATGCCTATCGACACCTATATCTGAAATGCCTATCGACACCTATATCTGAAATGCCTATCGACACCTATATCTGAATAGCCTATCGACACCTATATCTGAAATGCCTATCGACACCTATTTTTGAAATGCCTATCGGAAACTACATCTGAAATGCCTATCAGCACCTATATTTGAAATGCCTATCGGCAACCATATCTGGAATGCCTATCGGCACCTATATTTGAAATGCCTATCGGCTTCTATATCTGAAATGCCTATCGGCACCTATTTTTAAAACGCCAATCGGCAACTATATCTGAAATGCCTATCGGCACCTATATCTGAAATGCCTATCGACACCTATGTCTGAAATGCCTATCGACACCTATATCTGAAATGCCTATCTAAACCTATATCTGAAATGCCTATCGACACCTATATCTGAAATGCCTATCGACACCTATATCTGAAATGCCTATCGACACCTATATCTGAAATGCCTATCGACACCTATATCTGAAATGCCTATCGACACCTATATCTGAAATGCCTATCGACACCTATTTTTGAAATGCCTATCGGAAACTACATTTGAAATGCCTATCAGCACCTATATTTGAAATGCCTATCGGCAACCATATCTGGAATGCCTATCGGCACCTATATTTGAAATGCCTATCGGCTTCTGTATCTGAAATGCCTATCGGCACCTATTTTTAAAATCCCAATCGGCAACTATATCTTACATGCCTATCGGCACCTATATCTGAAATGCCTATCGACACCTATATCTGAAATGCCTATCGACACCTATATCTGAAATGCCTATTGACACCTATATCTGAAATGCCTATCGACACCTATATCTGAAATGCCTATCGACACCTATATCTGAAATGCCTATCGACACCTATATCTGAAATGCCTATCGACACCTATTTTTGAAATTCCTATCGGAAACTACATCTGAAATGCCTATCAGCACCTATATTTGAAATGCCTATCGGCAACCATTTCTGGAATACCTATCGGCACCTATATTTGAAATGCCTATCGGCTTCTATATCTGAAATGCCTATCGGCACCTATTTTTAAAATGCCAATCGGCAACTATATCTGAAATGCCTATCGGCACCTATATCTGAAATGCCTATCGACACCTATATCTGAAATGCCTATCGACACCTATATCTGAAATGCCTATCGACACCTATATCTGAAATGCCTTTCGACACCTATATCTGAAATGCCTATCGACACCTATATCTGAAATGCCTATCGACACCTATATCTGAAATGCCTATCGACACCTATATCTGAAATGCCTATCAACAATTATATCTGAAATGCCTATCGACACCTATTTTTGAAATGCCTATCGGAAACTACATCTGAAATGCCTATCAGCACCTATATTTAAAATGCCTATCGGCAACCATATCTGGAATGCCTATCGGCACATATATTTGAAATGCCTATCGGCTTCTATATCTGAAATGCCTATCGGCACCTATTTTTAAAATGCCAATCGGCAACTATATCTGAAATGCCTATCGGCACCTATATATGAAATGCCTATCGACACCTATATCTGAAATGCCTATCGACACCTATATCTGAAATGCCTATCGACACCTATATCTGAAATGCCTATCGACACCTATATCTGAAATGCCTATCGACACCTACATCTGAAATGCCTTTCAGCACCTATATTTTAAATGCCTATCGACACCTATATCTGAAATGCCTATCGACACCTATTTTTGAAATGCCTATTGGAAACTACATCTGAAATGCCTATCAGCACCTATATTTGAAATGCCTATCGGCAACCATATCTGGAATGCCTATCGGCACCTATATTTGAAATGCCTATCGGCTTCTATATCTGAAATGCCTATCGGCACCTATTTTTAAAATGCCAATCGGCAACTATATCTGAAATGCCTATCGGCACCTATATCTGAAATGCCTATCGACACCTATATCTGAAATGCCTATCGACACCTATATCTAAAATGCCTATCGACACCTATATCTGAAATGCCTATCGACACCTATATCTGAAATGCCTATCGACACCTATATCTGAAATGCCTATCGACACCTATATAAATGCCTATCGACACCTATATCTGAAATGCGTATCGACACCTATTTTTGAAATGCCTATCGGAAACTACATCTGAAATGCCTATCAGCACCTATATTTGAAATGCCTATC
>JAVRKA010001288.1:0-17251 GCA_034508555.1 Venustoraphidia nigricollis
ACTATGAAATGCCTATCGACACCTATATCTGAAATGCCTATCGACACCTATATCTGAAATGCCTATCGACACCTATATCTGGAAATGCCTATCGACACCTATTTTTGAAATGCCTATCGGAAACTACAACTGAAATGCCTATCAGCACCTTATATTTGAAATGCCTATCGGCAACCATATCTGGAATGCCTATCGGCACCTATATTTGAAATGCCTATCGGCTTCTATATCTGAAATGCCTATCGGCACCTATTTTTAAAATGCCAATCGGCAACTATATCTGAAATGCCTATCGGCACCTATATCTGAAATGCCTATCGACACCTATATCTGAAATGCCTATCGACACCTATATCTGAAATGCCTATCGACACCTATATCTGAAATGCCTATCGACACCTATATCTGAAATGCCTATCGACACCTATATCTGAAATGCCTATCGACACCTATATCTGAAATGCCTATCGACACCTATATCTGAAATGCCTATCGACACCTATTTTGAAATGCCTATCGGAAACTACATCTGAAATGCCTATCAGCACCTATATTTGAAATGCCTATCGGCAACCATATCTGGAATGCCTATCGGCACCTATATTTGAAATGCCTATCGGCTTCTATATCTGAAATGCCTATCGGCACCTATTTTTAAAATGCCAATCGGCAACTATATCTGAAATGCCTATCGGCACCTATATCTGAAATGCCTATCGACACCTATATCTGAAATGCCTATCGACACCTATATCTGAAATGCCTATCGACACCTATATCTGAAATGCCTATCGACACTTATATCTGAAATGCCTATCGACACCTATATCTGAAATGCCTATCGACACCTATATCTGAAATGCCTATCGACACCTATATCTGAAATGCCTATCGACACCTATTTTTGAAATGCCTATCGGAAACTACATCTGAAATGCCTATCAGCACCTATATTTGAAATGCCTATCGGCAACCATATCTGGAATGCCTATCGGCACCTATATTTGAAATGCCTATCGGCTTCTATATCTGAAATGCCTATCGGCCCTTATTTTTAAAATGCCAATCGGCAACTATATCTGAAATGCCTATCGGCACCTATATCTGAAATGCCTATCGACACCTATATCTGAAATGCCTATCGACACCTATATCTGAAATGCCTATCGACAGCTATATCTGAAATGCCTATCGACACCTATATCTGAAATGCCTATCGACACCTATATCTGAAATGCCTATCGACACCTATATCTGAAATGCCTATCGACACCTATTTTTGAAATGCTTATCGGAAACTACATCTGAAATGCCTATCAGCACCTATATTTGAAATGCCTATCGGCAACCATATCTGGAATGCCTATCGGCACCTATATTTGAAATGCCTATCGGCTTCTATATCTGAAATGCCTATCGGCACCTATTTTTAAAATGCCAATCGGCAACTATATCTGAAATGCCTATCGGCACCTATATCTGAAATGCCTATCGACACCTATATCTGAAATGCCTATCGACACCTATATCTGAAATGCCTATCGACACATATATCTGAAATGCCTATCGACACCTATATCTGAAATGCCTATCGACACCTATATCTGAAATGCCTATCGACACCTATATCTGAAATGCCTATCGACACCTTTATCTGAAATGCCTATCGACACCTATTTTTGAAATGCCTATCGGAAACTACATCTGAAATGCCTATCAGCACTTATATTTGAAATGCCTATCGGCAACCATATCTGGAATGATTATCGGCACCTATATTTGAAATGCCTATCGGCTTCTATATCTGAAATGCCTATCGGCACCTATTTTTAAAATGCCAATCGGCAACTATATCTGAAATGCCTATCGGCACCTATATCTGAAATGCCTATCGACACCTATATCTGAAATGCCTATCGACACCTATATCTGAAATGCCTATCGACACCTATATCTGAAATGCCTATCGACACCTATATCTGAAATGCCTTTCGACACCTATATCTAAAATGCCTATCGACACCTATATCTGAAATGCCTATCGACACATATATCTGAAATGCCTATCGACACCTATTTTTGAAATGCCTATCGGAAACTACATCTGAAATGCCTATCAGCACCTATATTTGAAATGCCTATCGGCAACCATATCTGGAATGCCTATCGGCACCTATATTTGAAATGGCTATCGGCTTCTATATCTGAAATGCCTATCGGCACCTATTTTTAAAATGCCAATCGGCAACTATATCTGAAATGCCTATCAGCACCTATATCTGAAATGCCTATCGACACCTATATCTGAAATGCCTATCGACACCTATATCTGAAATGCCTATCGACACCTATATCTGAAATGCCTATCGACACCTATATCTGAAATGCCTATCGACACCTATATCTGAAATGCCTATCGACACCTATATCTGAAATGCCTATCGACACCTATATCTGAAATGCCTATCGACACCTATTTTGAAATGCCTATCGGAAACTACATCTGAAATGCCTATCAGCACCTATATTTGAAATGCCTATCGGCAACCATGTCTGGAATGCCTATCGGCACCTATATTTGAAATGCCTATCGGCTTCTATATCTGAAATGCTTATCGGCACCTATTTTTAAAATGCCAATCGGCAACTATATCTGAAAAGCCTATCGGCACCTATATATGAAATGCCTATCGACACCTATATCTGAAATGCCTATCGACACCTATATCTGAAATGCCTATCGACACGTAAATCTGAAATGCCTATCGACACCTATATCTGAAATGCCTATCGACACCTATATCCGAAATGCCTATCGACACCTATATCTGAAATGCCTATCGACACCTATATCTGAAATGCCTATCGACACCTATATCTGAAATGCCTATCGACACCTATTTTTGAAATGCCTATCGGAAACTACATCTGAATTGCCTATCAGCACCTATATTTGAAATGCCTATCGGCAACCATATCTGGAATGCCTATCGGCACCTATATTTGAAATGCCTATCGGCTTCTATATCTGAAATGCCTATCGGCACCTATTTTTAAAATGCCAATCGGCAACTATATCTGAAATGCCTATCGGCACCTATATCTGAAATGCCTATCGACACCTATATCTGAAATGCCTATCGACACCTATATCTGAAATGCCTATCGACACCTATATCTGAAATGCCTATCGACACCTATATCCGAAATGCCTATCGACACCTATATCTGAAATGCCTATCGACCCTATATCTGAAATGCCTATCGACACCTATATCTGAAATGCCTATCGACACCTATTTTTGAAATGCCTATCGGAAACTACATCTGAAATGCCTATCAGCACCTATATTTGAAATGCCTATCGGCAACCATATCTGGAATGCCTATCGGCACCTATATTTGAAATGCCTATCGGCAACCATATCTGGAATGCCTATCGGCGCCTATATTTGAAATGCCTATCGGCTTCTATATCTGAAATGCCTATCGGCACCTATTTTTAAAATGCCAATCGGCAACTATATCTGAAATGCCTATCGGCACCTATATCTGAAATGCCTATCGACACCTATATCTGAAATGCCTATCGACACCTATATCTGAAATGCCTATCGACACCTATATCTGAAATGCCTATCGACACCTATATCTGAAATGCCTATCGACACCTATATCTGAAATGCCTATCGACACCTATATCTGAAATGCCTATCGACACCTATATCTGAAATGCCTATCGACACCTATTTTTGAAATGCCTATCGGAAACTACATCTGAAATGCCTATCAGCACCTATATTTGAAATGCCTATCGGCAACAATATCTGGAATGCCTATCGGCACCTATATTTGAAATGCCTATTGGCTTCTATATCTGAAATGCCTATCGGCACCTTTTTTTAAAATGCCATTCGGCAACTATATCTGAAATGCCTATCGGCACCTATATCTGAAATGCCTATCGACACCTATATCTGAAATGCCTATCGACACCTATATCTGAAATGCCTATCGACACCTATTTTTGAAATGCCTATCGGCAACTATATCTGGAATGCCTATCGGCACCTATATTTGAAATGCCTATCGGCTTCTATATCTGAAATGCCTATCAGCACCTATTTTTAAAAAGCCAATCGGCAACTATATCTGAAATGCCTATCGGCACCTATATCTGAAATGCCTATCGACACCTATATCTGAAATGCCTATCGACACCTATATCTGAAATGCCTATCGACACCTATATCTGAAATGCCTATCGACACCTATATCTGAAATGCCTATCGACACCTATATCTGAAATGCCTATCGACACCTATATCTGAAATGCCTATCGACACCTATATCTGAAATGCCTATCGACACCTATATCTGGAATGCCTATCGACACCTATTTTTGAAATGCCTATCGGAAACTACAACTGAAATGCCTATCAGCACCTATATTTGAAATGCCTATCGGCAACCATATCTGGAATGCCTATCGGCACCTATATTTGAAATGCCTATCGGCTTCTATATCTGAAATGCCTATCGGCACCTATTTTTAAAATGCCAATCGGCAACTATATCTGAAATGCCTATCGGCACCTATATCTGAAATGCCTATCGACACCTATATCTGAAATGCCTATCGACACCTATATCTGAAATGCCTATCGACACCTATATCTGAAATGCCTATCGACACCTATATCTGAAATGCCTATCGACACCTATATCTGAAATGCCTATCGACACCTATATCTGAAATGCCTATCGACACCTATATCTGAAATGCCTATCGACACCTATTTTTGAAATGCCTATCGGAAACTACATCTGAAATGCCTATCAGCACCTATATTTGAAATGCCTATCGGCAACCATATCTGGAATGCCTATCGGCACCTATATTTGAAATGCCTATCGGCTTCTATATCTGAAATGCCTATCGGCACCTATTTTTAAAATGCCAATCGGCAACTATATCTGAAATGCCTATCGGCACCTATATCTGAAATGCCTATCGACACCTATATCTGAAATGCCTATCGACACCTATATCTGAAATGCCTATCGACACCTATATCTGAAATGCCTATCGACACTTATATCTGAAATGCCTATCGACACCTATATCTGAAATGCCTATCGACACCTATATCTGAAATGCCTATCAACACCTATATCTGAAATGCCTATCGACACCTATTTTTGAAATGCCTATCGGAAACTACATCTGAAATGCCTATCAGCACCTATATTTGAAATGCCTATCGGCAACCATATCTGGAATGCCTATCGGCACCTATATTTGAAATGCCTATCGGCTTCTATATCTGAAATGCCTATCGGCCCTTATTTTTAAAATGCCAATCGGCAACTATATCTGAAATGCCTATCGGCACCTATATCTGAAATGCCTATCGACACCTATATCTGAAATGCCTATCGACACCTATATCTGAAATGCCTATCGACAGCTATATCTGAAATGCCTATCGACACCTATATCTGAAATGCCTATCGACACCTATATCTGAAATGCCTATCGACACCTATATCTGAAATGCCTATCGACACCTATTTTTGAAATGCTTATCGGAAACTACATCTGAAATGCCTATCAGCACCTATATTTGAAATGCCTATCGGCAACCATATCTGGAATGCCTATCGGCACCTATATTTGAAATGCCTATCGGCTTCTATATCTGAAATGCCTATCGGCACCTATTTTTAAAATGCCAATCGGCAACTATATCTGAAATGCCTATCGGCACCTATATCTGAAATGCCTATCGACACCTATATCTGAAATGCCTATCGACACCTATATCTGAAATGCCTATCGACACATATATCTGAAATGCCTATCGACACCTATATCTGAAATGCCTATCGACACCTATATCTGAAATGCCTATCGACACCTATATCTGAAATGCCTATCGACACCTTTATCTGAAATGCCTATCGACACCTATTTTTGAAATGCCTATCGGAAACTACATCTGAAATGCCTATCAGCACTTATATTTGAAATGCCTATCGGCAACCATATCTGGAATGATTATCGGCACCTATATTTGAAATGCCTATCGGCTTCTATATCTGAAATGCCTATCGGCACCTATTTTTAAAATGCCAATCGGCAACTATATCTGAAACGCCTATCGGCACCTATATCTGAAATGCCTATCGACACCTATATCTGAAATGCCTATCGATACCTATATCTGAAATGCCTATCGACACCTATATCTGAAATGCCTATCGACACCTATATCTGAAATGCCTATCGACACCTATATCTAAAATGCCTATCGACACCTATATCTGAAATGCCTATCGACACCTATATCTGAAATGCCTATCGACACCTATTTTTGAAATGCCTATAGGAAACTACATCTGAAATGCCTATCAGCACCTATATTTGAAATGCCTATCGGCAACCATATCTGGAATGCCTATCGGCACCTATATTTGAAATGGCTATCGGCTTCTATATCTGAAATGCCTATCGGCACCTATTTTTAAAATGCCAATCGGCAACTATATCTGAAATGCCTATCAGCACCTATATCTGAAATGCCTATCGACACCTATATCTGAAATGCCTATCGACACCTATATCTGAAATGCCTATCGACACCTATATCTGAAATGCCTATCGACACCTATATCTGAAATGCCTATCGACACCTATATCTGAAATGCCTATCGACACCTATATCTGAAATGCCTATCGACACCTATATCTGAAATGCCTATCGACACCTATTTTGAAATGCCTATCGGAAACTACATCTGAAATGCCTATCAGCACCTATATTTGAATTCCTATCGGCAACCATGTCTGGAATGCCTATCGGCACCTATATTTGAAATGCCTATCGGCTTCTATATCTGAAATGCTTATCGGCACCTATTTTTAAAATGCCAATCGGCAACTATATCTGAAATGCCTATCGGCACCTATATATGAAATGCCTATCGACACCTATATCTGAAATGCCTATCGACACCTATATCTGAAATGCCTATCGACACCTATATCTGAAATGCCTATCGACACCTATATCTGAAATGCCTATCGACACCTATATCTGAAATGCCTATCGACACCTATATCTGAAATGCCTATCGACACCTATATCTGAAATGCCTATCGACACCTATATCTGAAATGCCTATCGACACCTATTTTTGAAATGCCTATCGGAAACTACATCTGAAATGCCTATCAGCACCTATATTTGAAATGCCTATCGGCAACCATATCTGGAATGCCTATCGGCACCTATATTTGAAATGCCTATCGGCTTCTATATCTGAAATGCCTATCGGCACCTATTTTTAAAATGCCAATCGGCAACTATATCTGAAATGCCTATCGGCACCTATATCTGAAATGCCTATCGACACCTATATCTGAAATGCCTATCGACACCTATATCTGAAATGCCTATCGACACCTATATCTGAAATGCCTATCGACACCTATATCCGAAATGCCTATCGACACCTATATCTGAAATGCCTATCGACACCTATTTTTGAAATGCCTATCGGAAACTACATCTGAAATGCCTATCAGCACCTATATTTGGAATGCCTATCGGCAACCATATCTGGAATGCCTATCGGCACCTATATTTGAAATGCCTATCGGCTTCTATATCTGAAATGCCTATCGGCACCTATTTTTAAAATGCCAATCGGCAACTATATCTGAAATGCCTATCGGCACCTATATCTGAAATGCCTATCGACACCTATATCTGAAATGCCTATCGACACCTATATCTGAAATGCCTATCGACACCTATATCTGAAATGCCTATCGACACCTATATCTGAAATGCCTATCGACACCTATATCTGAAATGCCTATCGACACCTATATCTGAAATGCCTATCGACACCTATATCTGAAATGCCTATCGACACCTATTTTTGAAATGCCTATCGGAAACTACATCTGAAATGCCTATCAGCACCTATATTTGAAATGCCTATCGGCAACCATATCTGGAATGCCTATCGGCACCTATATTTGAAATGCCTATTGGCTTTTATATCTGAAATGCCTATCGGCACCTTTTTTTAAAATGCCATTCGGCAACTATATCTGAAATGCCTATCGGCACCTATATCTGAAATGCCTATCGACACCTATATCTGAAATGCCTATCGACACCTATATCTGAAATGCCTATCGACACCTATATCTGAAATGCCTATCGACACCTATATCTGAAATGCCTATCGACACCTATATCTGAAATGCCTATCGACACCTATATCTGAAATGCCTATCGACACCTATATCTGAAATGCCTATCGACACCTATATCTGAAATGCCTATCGACACCTATTTTTGAAATGCCTATCGGCAACTATATCTGGAATGCCTATCGGCACCTATATATGAAATGCCTATTGGCTTCTATATCTGAAATGCCTATCAGCACCTATTTTTAAAAAGCCAATCGGCAACTATATCTGAAATGCCTATCGGCACCTATATCTGAAATGCCTATCGACACCTATATCTGAAATGCCTATCGACACCTATATCTGAAATGCCTATCGACACCTATATCTGAAATGCCTATCGACACCTATATCTGAAATGCCTATCGACACCTATATCTGAAATGCCTATCGACACCTATATCTGAAATGCCTATCGACACCTATATCTGAAATGCCTATCGACACCTATATCAGAAATGCCTATCGACACCTATATCCGAAATGCCTATCGACACCTATATCTGAAATGCCTATCGACACCTATTTTTGAAATGCCTATCGGAAACTACATCTGAAATGCCTATCAGCACCTATATTTGAAATGCCTATCGGCAACCATATCTGGAATGCCTATCGGCACCTATATTTGAAATGCCTATCGGCTTCTATATCTGAAATGCCTATCGGCACCTATTTCTAAAATGCTAATCGGCAACTATATCTGAAATGCCTATCGGCACCTATATCTGAAATGCCTATCGACACCTATATCTGAAATGCCTATCGACACCTATATCTGAAATGCCTATCGACACCTATTTTTGAAATGCCTATCGGAAACTACATCTGAAATGCCTATCTGCACCTATATTTGAAATGCCTATCGGCAACCATATCTGGAATGCCTATCGGCACCTATATTTGAAATGCCTATCGGCTTCTATATCTGAAATGCCTATCGGCACCTATTTTTAAAATGCCAATCGGCAAATATATCTGAAATTCCTATCGGCACCTATATCTGAAATGCCTATCGACACCTATATCTGAAATGCCTATCGACACTTATATCTGAAATGCCTATCGACACCTATATCTGAAATGCCTATCGACACCTATATCTGAAATGCCTATCGACACCTATATCTGAAATGCCTATCGACACCTATATCTGAAATGCCTATCGACACCTATTTTTGAAATGCCTATCGGAAACTACATCTGAAATGCCTATCAGCACCTATATTTGAAATGCCTATCGGCAACCATATCTGGAATGCCTATCGGCACCTATATTTGAAATGCCTATCGGCTTCTATATCTGAAATGCCTATCGGCACCTATTTTTAAAATGCCAATCGGCAACTATATCTGAAATGCCTATCGGCACCTATATCTGAAATGCCTATCGACACCTATATCTGAAATGCCTATCGACACCTATATCTGAAATGCCTATCGACACCTATATCTGAAATGCCTATCGACACCTATATCTGAAATGCCTATCGACACCTATATCTGAAATGCCTATCGACACCTATATCTGAAATGCCTATCGACACCTATATCTGAAATGCCTATCGACACCTATTTTTGAAATGCCTATCGGAAACTACATCTGAAATGCCTATCAGCACCTATATTTGAAATGCCTATCGGCAACCATATCTGGAATGCCTATCGGCACCTATATTTGAAATGCCTATTGGCTTCTATATCTGAAATGCCTATCGGCACCTTTTTTTAAAATGCCATTCGGCAACTATATCTGAAATGCCTATCGGCACCTATATCTGAAATGCCTATCGACACCTATATCTGAAATGCCTATCGACACCTATATCTGAAATGCCTATCGACACCTATATCTGAAATGCCTATCGACACCTATATCTGAAATGCCTATCGACACCTATATTTGAAATGCCTATCGACACCTATATCTGAAATGCCTATCGACACCTATATCTGAAATGCCTATCGACACCTATATCTGAAATGCCTATCGACACCTATTTTTGAAATGCCTATCGGCAACTATATCTGGAATGCCTATCGGCACCTATATTTGAAATGCCTATTGGCTTCTATATCTGAAATGCCTATCAGCACCTATTTTTAAAAAGCCAATCGGCAACTATATCTGAAATGCCTATCGGCACCTATATCTGAAATGCCTATCGACACCTATATCTGAAACGCCTATCGACACCTATATCTGAAATGCCTATCGACACCTATATCTGAAATGCCTATCGACACCTATATCTGAAATGCCTATCGACACCTATATCTGAAATGCCTATCGACACCTATATCTGAAATGCCTATCGACACCTATATCTGAAATGCCTATCGACACCTATATCTGGAATGCCTATCGACACCTATTTTTGAAATGCCTATCGGAAACTACATCTGAAATGCCTATCAGCACCTATATTTGAAATGCCTATCGGCAACCATATCAGGAATGCCTATCGGCACCTATATTTGAAATGCCTATCGGCTTCTATATCTGAAATGCCTATCGGCACCTATTTTTAAAATGCCAATCGGCAACTATATCTGAAATGCCTATCGGCACCTATATCTGAAATGCCTATCGACACCTATATCTGAAATGCCTATCGACACCTATATCTGAAATGCCTATCGACACCTATATCTGAAATGCCTATCGACACCTATATCTGAAATGCCTATCGACACCTATATCTGAAATGCCTATCGACACCTATATCTGAAATGCCTATCGACACCTATATCTGAAATGCCTATCGACACCTATATCTGAAATGCCTATCGACACCTATTTTTGAAATGCCTATCGGAAACTACATCTGAAATGCCTATCAGCACCTATATTTGAAATGCCTATCGGCAACCATATCTGGAATGCCTATCGGCACGTATATTTGAAATGCCTATCGGCTTCTATATCTGAAATGCCTATCGGCACCTATTTTTAAAATGCCAATCGGCAACTATATCTGAAATGCCTATCGGCACCTATATCTGAAATGCCTATCGACACCTATATCTGAAATGCCTATCGACACCTATAACTGAAATGTCTATCGACACCTATATCTGAAATGCCTATCGACACCTATATCTGAAATGCCTATCGACACCTATATCTGAAATGCCTATCGACACCTATATCTGAAATGCCTATCGACACCTATATCTGAAATGCCTATCGACACCTATATCTGAAATGCCTATCGACACCTATATCTGAAATGCCTATCGACACCTATATCTGAAATGCCTATCGACACCTATATCTGAAATGCCTATCGACACCTATATCTGAAATGCCTATCGACACCTATTTTTGAAATGCCTATCGGAAACTACATCTGAAATGCCTATCAGCACCTATATTTGAAATGCCTATCGGCAACCATATCTGGAATGCCTATCGGCACCTATATTTGAAATACCTATCGGCTTCTATATCTGAAATGCCTATCGGCACCTATTTTTAAAATGCCAATCGGCAACTATATCTGAAATGCCTATCAGCACCTATATCTGAAATGCCTATCGACACCTATATCTGAAATGCCTATCGACACCTATATCTGAAATGCCTATCGACACCTATATCTGAAATGCCTATCGACACCTATATCTGAAATGCCTATCGACACCTATATCTGAAATGCCTATCGACACCTATATCTGAAATGCCTATCGACACCTATATCTGAAATGCCTATCGACACCTATTTTGAAATGCCTATCGGAAACTACATCTGAAATGCCTATCAGCACCTATATTTGAAATGCCTATCGGCAACCATGTCTGGAATGCCTATCGGCACCTATATTTGAAATGCCTATCGGCTTCTATATCTGAAATGCTTATCGGCACCTATTTTTAAAATGCCAATCGGCAACTATATCTGAAATGCCTATCGGCACCTATATATGAAATGCCTATCGACACCTATATCTGAAATGCCTATCGACACCTATATCTGAAATGCCTATCGACACCTATATCTGAAATGCCTATCGACACCTATATCTGAAATGCCTATCGACACCTATATCCGAAATGCCTATCGACACCTATATCTGAAATGCCTATCGACACCTATATCTGAAATGCCTATCGACACCTATATCTGAAATGCCTATCGACACCTATTTTTGAAATGCCTATCGGAAACTACATCTGAATTGCCTATCAGCACCTATATTTGAAATGCCTATCGGCAACCATATCTGGAATGCCTATCGGCACCTATATTTGAAATGCCTATCGGCTTCTATATCTGAAATGCCTATCGGCACCTATTTTTAAAATGCCAATCGGCAACTATATCTGAAATGCCTATCGGCACCTATATCTGAAATGCCTATCGACACCTATATCTGAAATGCCTATCGACACCTATATCTGAAATGCCTATCGACACCTATATCTGAAATGCCTATCGACACCTATATCCGAAATGCCTATCGACACCTATATCTGAAATGCCTATCGACCCTATATCTGAAATGCCTATCGACACCTATATCTGAAATGCCTATCGACACCTATTTTTGAAATGCCTATCGGAAACTACATCTGAAATGCCTATCAGCACCTATATTTGAAATGCCTATCGGCAACCATATCTGGAATGCCTTATCGGCACCTATATTTGAAATGCCTATCGGCAACCATATCTGGAATGCCTATCGGCGCCTATATTTGAAATGCCTATCGGCTTCTATATCTGAAATGCCTATCGGCACCTATTTTTAAAATGCCAATCGGCAACTATATCTGAAATGCCTATCGGCACCTATATCTGAAATGCCTATCGACACCTATATCTGAAATGCCTATCGACACCTATATCTGAAATGCCTATCGACACCTATATCAGAAATGCCTATCGACACCTATATCTGAAATGCCTATCGACACCTATATCTGAAATGCCTATCGACACCTATTTTTGAAATGCCTATCGGAAACTACATCTGAAATGCCTATCAGCACCTATATTTGAAATGCCTATCGGCAACCATATCTGGAATGCCTATCGGCACCTATATTTGAAATGCCTATCGGCTTCTATATCTGAAATGCCTATCGGCACCTATTTCTAAAATGCTAATCGGCAACTATATCTGAAATGCCTATCGGCACCTATATCTGAAATGCCTATCGACACCTATATCTGAAATGCCTATCGACACCTATATCTGAAATGCCTATCGACACCTATTTTTGAAATGCCTATCGGAAACAACATCTGAAATGCCTATCTGCACCTATATTTGAAATGCCTATCGGCAACCATATCTGGAATGCCTATCGGCACCTATATTTGAAATGCCTATCGGCTTCTATATCTGAAATGCCTATCGGCACCTATTTTTAAAATGCCAATCGGCAACTATATCTGAAATTCCTATCGGCACCTATATCTGAAATGCCTATCGACACCTATATCTGAAATGCCTATCGACACTTATATCTGAAATGCCTATCGACACCTATATCCTGAAATGCCTATCGACACCTATATCTGAAATGCCTATCGACACCTATATCTGAAATGCCTATCGACACCTATATCTGAAATGCCTATCGACACCTATTTTTGAAATGCCTATCGGAAACTACATCTGAAATGCCTATCAGCCACCTATATTTGAAATGCCTATCGGCAACCATATCTGGAATGCCTATCGGCACCTATATTTGAAATGCCTATCGGCCTCTATATCTGAAATGCCTATCGGCACCTATTTTTAAAATGCCAATCGGCAACTATATCTGAAATGCCTATCAGGCACCTATATCTGAAATGCCTATCGACACCTATATCTGAAATGCCTATCGACACCTATATCTGAAATGCCTATCGACACCTATATCTGAAATGCCTATCGACACTATATCTGAAATGCCTATCGACACCTATATCTGAAATGCCTATCGACACCTATATCTGAAATGCCTATCGACACCTATATCTGAAATGCCTATCGACACCTATTTTTGAAATGCCTATCGGAAACTACATCTGAAATGCCTATCAGCACCTGTATTTGAAATGCCTATCGGCAACCATATCTGGAATGCCTATCGGCACCTATATTTGAAATGCCTATTGGCTTCTATATCTGAAATGCCTATCGGCACCTTTTTTTAAAATGCCATTCGGCAACTATATCTGAAATGCCTATCGGCACCTATATCTGAAATGCCTATCGACACCTATATCTGAAATGCCTATCGACACCTATATCTGAAATGCCTATCGACACCTATATCTGAAATGCCTATCGACACCTATATCTGAAATGCCTATCGACACCTATATCTGAAATGCCTATCGACACCTATATCTGAAATGCCTATCGACACCTATATCTGAAATGCCTATCGACACCTATATCTGAAATGCCTATCGACACCTATTTTTGAAATGCCTATCGGCAAACTATATCTGGAATGCCTATCGGCACTATATTTGAAATGCCTATCGGCTTCTATATCTGAAATGCCTATCAGCACCTATTTTTAAAAGCCAATCGGCAACTATATCTGAAATGCCATCGGCACCTATATCTGAAATGCCTATCGACACCTATATCTGAAATGCCTATCGACACCTATATCTGAAATGCCTGTCGACACCTATATCTGAAATGCCTATCGACACCTATATCTGAAATGCCTATCGACACCTATATCTGGAATGCCTATCGACACCTATTTTTGAAATGCCTATCGGAAACTACATCTGAAATGCCTATCAGCACCTATATTTCAAATGCCTATCGGCAACCATATCTGGAATGCCTATCGGCACCTATATTTGAAATGCCTATCGGCTTCTATATCTGAAATGCCTATCGGCACCTATTTTTAAAATGCCAATCGGCAACTATATCTGAAATGCCTATCGGCACCTATATCTGAAATGCCTATCGACACCTATATCTGAAATGCCTATCGACACCTATATCTGAAATGCCTATCGACACCTATATCTGAAATGCCTATCGACACCTATATCTGAAATGCCTATCGACACCTATATCTGAAATGCCTATCGACACCTATATCTGAAATGCCTATCGACACCTATATCTGAAATGCCTATCGACACCTATTTTTGAAATGCCTATCGGAAACTACATCTGAAATGCCTATCAGCACCTATATTTGAAATGCCTATCGGCAACCATATCTGGAATGCCTATCGGCACCTATATTTGAAATGCCTATCGGCTTCTATATCTGAAATGCCTATCGGCACCTATTTTTAAAATGCCAATCGGCAACTATATCTGAAATGCCTATCGGCACCTATATCTGAAATGCCTATCGACACCTATATCTGAAATGCCTATCGACACCTATATCTGAAATGCCTATCGACACCTATATCTGAAATGCCTATCGACACCTATATCTGAAATGCCTATCGACACCTATATCTGAAATGCCTATCGACACCTATATCTGAAATGCCTATCAACACCTATATCTGAAATGCCTATCGACACCTATTTTTGAAATGCCTATCGGAAACTACATCTGAAATGCCTATCAGCACCTATATTTGAAATGCCTATCGGCAACCATATCTGGAATGCCTATCGGCACCTATATTTGAAATGCCTATCGGCTTCTATATCTGAAATGCCTATCGACCCTTATTTTTAAAATGCCAATCGGCAACTATATCTGAAATGCCTATCGGCACCTATATCTGAAATGCCTATCGACACCTATATCTGAAATGCCTATCGACACCTATATCTGAAATGCCTATCGACAGCTATATCTGAAATGCCTATCGACACCTATATCTGAAATGCCTATCGACACCTATATCTGAAATGCCTATCGACACCTATATCTGAAATGCCTATCGACACCTATTTTTGAAATGCTTATCGGAAACTACATCTGAAATGCCTATCAGCACCTATATTTGAAATGCCTATCGGCAACCATATCTGGAATGCCTATCGGCACCTATATTTGAAATGCCTATCGGCTTCTATATCTGAAATGCCTATCGGCACCTATTTTTAATATGCCAATCGGCAACTATATCTGAAATGCCTATCGGCACCTATATCTGAAATGCCTATCGACACCTATATCTGAAATGCCTATCGACACCTATATCTGAAATGCCTATCGACACCTATATCAGAAATGCCTATCGACACCTATATCTGAAATGCCTATCGACACCTATATCTGAAATGCCTATCGACACCTATTTTTGAAATGCCTATCGGAAACTACATCTAAAATGCCTATCAGCACCTATATTTGAAATGCCTATCGGCAACCATATCTGGAATGCCTATCGGCACCTATATTTGAAATGCCTATCGGCTTCTATATCTGAAATGCCTATCGGCACCTATTTCTAAAATGCCAATCGGCAACTATATCTGAAATGCCTATCGGCACCTATATCTGAAATGCCTATCGACACCCATATCTGAAATGCCTATCGACACCTATATCTGAAATGCCTATCGACACCTATATCTGAAATGCCTATCGACACCTATATCTGAAATGCCTATCGACACCTATATCTGAAATGCCTATCGACACCTATATCTGAAATGCCTATCGACACCTATATCTGAAATGCCTATCGACACCTATATCTGAAATGCCTATCGACACCTATATATGAAATGCCTATCGACACCTATATCTGAAATGCCTATCGACACCTATTTTTGAAATGCCTATCGGAAACTACATCTGAAATGCCTATCAGCACCTATATTTGAACTGCCTATCGGCAACCATATCTGGAATGCCTATCGGCTCCTATATTTGAAATGCCTATCGGCTTCTATATCTGAAATGCCTATCGGCACCTATTTTTAAAATGCCAATCGGCAACTATATCTGAAATGCCTATCGGCACCTATATCTGAAATGCCTATCGACACCTATATCTGAAATGCCTATCGACACCTATATCT